>JABUQX010122858.1:0-16685 GCA_015478945.1 Trachelipus rathkii | reverse complement strand
GGAAGTTTGATATTTGTATCTTATCGACAGAAAGTACAGACTATCTTTGATAATGAAGAGGACATTCCTTGCAACTTATTGAATAGAAAAACAAAATAAAACATGTTGGATTAGTCAAATTTAAAGAAAAATCTATAAAAGAAAAGATAGAAAGAAAAATTTAAAAAAAGGCTCCAGAGACAATTTGCTCATTGTGGAATAGAAAAAATTATTTAAAACAATAAAGAATGCTAAATTGAAAAAACAAATAAAAGAAGAAGATTTTTGGAAAAATGTTAATAAAAGAATGGAGCAAATTTTCATAGGATGTTAGAAATATGTTAAAAAATATAAGAAAACTCCAACAAAGACCTTAGTAGTTTGCCATTAGCAAATAACTTAATCGTAATGAGACTAATTCAAATTTAGATGTGGAGAATTTTGAAAGCTAAAAATTTTAGTAATAATTAACAATGAACAAGATATACACAGGCGCAGTATGGTGAAAAAATACTCAAACCAGTCCATAAATCGAACGATTCACCATATATATATAGAAGGTCTTAATACCACTAACACACTATACGATAGCCTAGTACCTCAGTCGATATATATTAAGAAATACACTAATGCACCTCTTATATGTCTGCTACTGCCAGGAAGAGTCCACACTCTTCAACAAACGAAGTTCATGGAAAACTCTTTACAGAACAAACATGACATCAATCCATATGAAACTTAACTCTGATAGCCAGGACTAACTAGAGCGACGGTAATCGCGCAGATCAAAAGCACCCATTCGCAAAATCTAATCAGGTTTATGTGACAAAAAAGTATCGCAGTATAGTAGGCTACTGTACATAGCGTAAGATCCACTTATACAAGTTAGAAAACCAAAGTCAAGGACTATATGAAACAAAGCCTAAATACGCCCGAATCGACGACTCCACTCTATCAATCTTCGGCCATCGTAGATCTTTACCTCTTAAGACACAAATAGAAACTAGTAACAGATCCCACTACTATTCTGATCACTCGAGCTGCACCCTTCCTTGAACACTAACTTTGTATTTTGGACAATGAAGAATCACACTTCAAGGCAAATTCTATATCACAACGACGAGACTAGCCACCAATAACGATCAATAAGCGTTATATTTAGTGCTCGATAACACTAATAAATGCAAGTTCGACACAAGAAGACATGGATCTACCTCTATGACTAGCCCATAGAGCACACGTGGTCTGAACAGCATGAACAACACCAACATCACACACGAGAGTATGCTATGAACTCTAATGTAAAATCGACACAATACATGTATTCATATCAACATTAGCCTACAGTAGTCCGCACAAGTGACACATCATGACATATGTCATATCAGAATGCGTGAGTCTATCAGATGAGTAATACACACACGTGCTATGCACTACATCTATCGAGATACACATAGAGACATAAGCTAATCAACTACACTAATTACAGATGCAATTACGAATATATACTACCAATACTCTAATCATAAAAGAAACATTTGATAAAGAGATGAGAGGACCAGCTAAAATAATGTTTGTGTGTAGATGGAAAAAACCATCATAGTAAACATTGAGGTACTTTAAGAGCTGTATAAAAGTTCATTCAACAAGAATTCAAAAAAAGTAAATGCAACAATAATTATCCGCCATATCGTGACGAGATGAAAATTATACTCTGTAGATCTACAAGAAGGATGGAGAGATCTTACCTCACAGAAGAAAAGAAAATGTGAAAATACCATGATAATACAGACTCCTTAAATGAGAAGTGTTAACATAGTAATATTCACATATATACAGAGAGAGGCTGACGACAAAGAGCGCACTTATATACATATAGTATGTATAGTGCACTATACGTTACACACTAGAGATCAAACTCTACCACGAATGTAAAGACAATGGTAATTAAAGAATAGAACACAATAGCTGTACATTATCACTTGAAGAAATTTCTGATCCAAAAAACACGCTCTGGATAAAACATAAATTCTATGAAATGAACATCTGACTAGCAAACATATGAAGATATAAAATTGTTATGTTCAATTATAGAGCTTGGCCAACGGAGTAGATAATTCTAGTAAAGAGAGAGGAATATATATGGATTCGATTACTCAGCGCACGAGATATTAGCGTCTATATCATAAGAGCTACAGTGAGTAGAATATCAAGATGATTATAGATTAAAGAATGTGAAAAAAATAATGAATTAGATGTAATTGAAAATGAAGAAGATAGCGAGGAAGAATCGTTGGATGCAAGTGAGAGATATAGATGAAAATAGATAGTGAAGATTTGGGAAGGTTAATTGAGCCTATAGACCACGTATTCAACTGTGTCAAATTTGAAAATTCCCTACGGATCGTCTGATAAAAAACTCCACAAAGTCATCATACCACTGAAAAGAATAGAAATTAGTGAAAGTCGAGAGTACTACAAGGTCTTTTGAAATGTAAAGATAAAGGTTTGAAAGAGCAATTAAGGTTAAGATGGGTAATTTTATGTGAAAATTTAATTAGGGATAGTTTGTCACACTATTACAAGAAAAATGTAAAAGTAAACATATCACGCGCGAGTATATCGCTAGCCCTAAGCCAGTGATTATTACGATGAAAAAAATCGGCACGCAGATAAATGCAGATATGGTCACCGTTTGATGTCGAGCGCTGCACTATCAACTATACAACCGCCGCGCGTACACGAAACTATTACATCCGACGCACCACATTCGATACTAGCACGAATTGTAGCGTCTATATAGAGCTACACATGAACCCTCAATATATATATGCACATGCAGATACGAGTATCCTGACGCTAATTAGAGTAGCCCTAGCCAGTCTACTTACCATGAGCTCAAGAGCTATATGATCGTCTCACCACTCCGGACTCGCTCACTATATATACCAATACCGCCCACATGAATGTTGTGAGAGCAATCCACACACTGGAATATACTCGCGCCGCACACACACTCACACTACGTGACAATGGTAAAATCATTTGGAGAACTATGCCAATGATCCACACCTCATGTCTCATTGGCATCTGCACAAAGATGCCTATGATGGTTCCTAGTAATCTCGCGCTCACACAGCAATATCACACCAGAGGCGCGAATATATTACACTAACACAAAATCTCCAAGGTCCCTAAACGACACACCACTAAGTGCTCAGAGAAATTATGTATGATACTGTGAACTAGAGAACGCTAACACACTCTAACACACGCAGTAACTCATAAGTCTTAGAGGAATTATGCACACATTAATGAACATTTTGATGAGCATATAGTAAAAAATTTGAACCACACATCTAATACCAGAATTACACACAAAAATATTCCTTTTGAAATAACAATAGTAGTTCAGAATCATTTAAATATTTAGGAGTTCATCGTATTTCAAAAGCAACGAGTTGCGTCGCCTCGTAGAGCCTCCTAGTCTATCAAGAACACACTAAAGATACTTGGAGCGAAATATCAACTTACTGCGGAAGAGAGATGAGATCTATCTTACACTATAACATAGAGAGAGACAACACAGAGACACTCAAAACCTAAAAGAGAAGTAATAAGGTAAAGCCTCCACTCCCCACACCACATCACGGAGAGAGTTAAGAGGACCATGCTTAGTATATACAAATACTAGACCAGATATCCTATATAGTCATCACACGAGCCATATCACATGTCGAACGAGAAAAGAACTGCAGTATTAAAGATTATCAAAGAACCTTAATAGATTATATTAATAAAATACAGAAATGAGACATATATATAATACAAAAAATAATGACATACACGATACCGAAACAATTAATAACATGTATTGTGATTCATCATTGCTTAATAGAGAGGAGATAAAACACACACTAGTTGCATTATATTTTCTGTTAGATTAAAAAAGGAAAAAATGATACCCATAATTTGGGAAATCAACATAAATCAAGAAAGTGAATCATTCATTATACAAGCAGATGGCAAATAGTTTACTTAGAAGCATTGAACAAACATATTATATCAAAGAAATGTGGAGAAATTACTAATAATGAGATACCTATAATTATAAGAACAGATAGTAAGACACTTTTAGATTCACTACTGTCTGAAAGACAATCAAAAATTAAAAGTTATTGAGAATTATTAATGATCAGCAATAATAAATATTTAAATATCAAGAAGTAGCAATATAGGAGATAAGTATTCTGTGGGGAATTATTAATGATCGAATGTGTATGATATTTTCACCATGAAGAATACTAAAGTAAAAATAAAGAAAAATGTAACTCAGAAGAGTAAAGGATGAAAATGAAATAAAACAAGCAAAAGAGAACCTTCAAAGGGTAAGATGAAAAAAACAAATTTGAAGAACAGAGGAGGTGGAAGAAGAGGATTATTTTAATCTTTTCTTCTCATTCCAGCAAAATTGATATAGAATTATTATAATATAGAGTCAGAAATGTTTATAATTAAAGAAGCATAGAATAATCAATTAAAAATAAAGAAATAAAATGTTAAAATATATAAAAAAGTAAGGAAAGTATATAAAAAACTATAAAAGTAACAAATAATAAGAATAAGACGAATAATAAAAAGATATAAATGAAAAATATATAAAAACAAATAGAAAGAGAAACTATATTCACCACCAATTGTTTTTACATCTACAAATCCAGAATTACAAGGAATGAAAGTAAAAAACGTCGCCAACAAGTAATATCTTCCAACAAAGGAAACAGAGCTCTATGTAATTGTAGAATATATATTATTTATGCACTTGTAAACCAGCGGAGTTCACTATATATGGAGTATTTAGATTTTCACCACTACCCGCCATAAACCAATTAGTCACTAATTAAGAGTTATTAGTTATTAGTTTACTATAACTATTTATTTACACCACGTGAGTTTATATCACCGGAGTGAGAGAGTATATGAGTGATATATAGGGTAGTATCTAACAGTCAATTCTGGCACAGGAGGGTAGCATCACACGAATCACTCACTTCAAATTCATCATATCTGGGGTACGGAGAGGGAGCTTTTTATTCTATACACACACACAACAGCGAGAGCTATACAAACACACATACTCTATCTCACACACACCACGCCAAGACTGAAGAGCACACACTATCACGTACTGTCCTCTCCCTTCAAGCTTTCAGAAGCGCGGGACAGAGCGTGAGCAGAGATATATCTTCAGTCTCTCGTAGACGTCTCTCTACGCAAGACTAAAACTAAAGCGGCACCACTATAATAATTACGTAAATCCTCTAGCTCCATAGCACTCGTGTAGAGATCACCGCCATACATCTCTCAGCTTAATTCACATACACACTAATGTCACGTATCTACGTATCATGCATCCTACACAGCCACCAATGCCTATACATCACCAAGAGCTATATGCACTATCGTATTCAAATCGATACCTCTCAGACTCTTGATACAAACCACCTGTGCGAAGTAGATTTCAAATAGTAGGTCCTCGTGCCGGGGAGAGTTGCGGGTGGTGGGTGTTATGGAGGCTCTATTGCGGCGGTGGTGGCAGCTTACTAGTTCTTGCACGTGAAGAATTTCTTCACACATTGCGAGAGAGTAGTCCGAGTTGCGAGAGAGAAGAGTGGAGTGATGAGTAGTTCGAGTGTGCTGCGAGAGCGAGAGGATGATACATTCCAGTAAGAGTAAGCGAGTGTTGGTCGAGTGAAGTGGCAGGAGTTTGAAGAGTTTGACGTACATGAACAGTGTGTTAATCAAGCATACACGCCACCAATAAGTATTCTCCCGCTCACTTCTTCTATATCTATCACCACTACGATGAGCTAATACAGGTCCACGTGAGCTTTAGTCTAATCAGATGACGTCCACCCTCCCTTTGACACACTAGATAACCAGGCATTCACCACAGTGTACGACTATTAATAACTATCAGTTTTACCGAATCAGACCAATTATCTAATCCGCACTCTCTATTAGAACCACAGTATCCACTATTACTTCAGCACCTAAGTACTTGTTTCTCCTCAGCTCGATCTGTTCGAGCTCTACAGCTTATTCTGTGTCGAACAAAGACACTATCTATCTGAGAAGTGCTGATCACTAGGTGCGAGTCGGAAGAGTCTTCCAAATCTGCACAAACGGAAGCATCCCTCTATATCTGCTCCAGCTAAAGTCTTTGTCAACCTGTACTGTGAGATCATGGACATTCCACCTCTCTCTCCCACCTAATAGTCCCTCAGCGCAATTTGCAAGAGAAATTGTGAGAACAGTAGTGATCGGGGAGTGGTTTAACAACTCCACTCCCATTCGCATTACTATGTAGTGATATAATACTTCTAGATTTACAAGCAATCCACGACTTAATTGCATAAAGCGCATTACGCTTATGGCCATAACTGCAGAACAGCAGCATGAAATTTCATATGACTGTGGCCGTTCGTTACTATACGATGCGTCCTTATTGTACTGTAAGTTTCAGTTACGTGATTAGTGTGAGTGAAGCCACACCAAAAAGTACTAACTTTGCGGTTACTTGAATATTTATATTCGTTTTACTTTGTGTATAAATGGCGGCTATTACATGTAATAGTCATCATGACTTCATTCTCATTATGTATCAGTAGTTTATTTTGTCGTGTACATTCTCGAGTTTACGCTGTCAAAGGTAAAGAAGTGTAATCTTGAACTAAACTGCATATTTTTTTTATTATTTGACTCATAGTTTATTCTAATGACTATGAGAGCCTTATACCTTCTTTGTAGTACATTTCGGGACAAATTTAATATAGTGTAAAAATGCGCTAACTGTTTATAATTCTTTATGAGTTAATAGAATTTAATTGAAAAAAGAACAACTGTGTTGTTTAAACTAAAGTAAGAAATATATATTAAAAAGACACAATAACATTAACAAAAAAAAGAGAGAAAATCAATTATTTAAATTCATCTGTTTTTTTTAATAAAAAACATGTTTTTTTTTTAATAAAAACGGTCGTTTTTTTCACTTACATCTCTAGTTGGACACTTCTTTAATCTTCAACAATTTGCACTGGATTTATCATACAACGAGAAGCTACGCTAATGGGATATCACATCTAACAAAAAAATTGATTGTTCAAAACATTGGCTCTGAATGATTAAGCATTAAAACCATCAACTTTTTATAAGTTTCCTCAATGACCTGTGAAATACCCAAGACTCTACTATCCTTAACAAATGTAATTGTCCTGACTCACAGAGTCTATAAGTGCTCTCACCTTTTTTCAATATCAAAATTTCTTACAATAGGCAAATGTAATGATAAGAGGATTGAATTACCTCCAATAGAGGTAATATTACACCCTTGACTAGTTTATTATTACCTTTACTGTTATCCTTTAATTTGGGATCTTTAATTTTAACGTCACCATCTCTGACGAGAGTTGTTTTAAGCAAGAAAAATATGCATGATTTTTAACACAATTTTACAAGGATCAATAGATACTTTACAACTGTTCTTTTGATGGCTTCCTCTTCATCTTTTACAAAATCTAATTCTTTTATACATTCCTAATTTTTCTTTGTTAGTAGTATACTTAGAACACTTAAAAATAGATGACCATTCTGAGAACAATGTTACATTCATAATAGTAGAATACGTAATCACTAAAGTTTTAAGATTTTACTCCGTTCATAAAAAATTTACCGAACCTGCAATCATTCTTAATTGAGAATTTAATTTGATATTTTTATATTTACATTAATTTTTATAGTGAAAGAGCGTTAAAATTTAAAGTTTTAATTTAAATTACCTTCTTATCATTTTCATTTTCATTAGTTATCACTACTACCATTCTAATAATCATTCAAAGGGTGATTTACAATTTTATCAATCATAGTAACATAAACACTTCAATTCTAATCTAAAGCATTATAACTAGAAACCTTATAATTGAATATCGTCAATGGCTAGTGTTTATTTATTAGAACTATATTATGTTATAATTCATATTAGCTTGAAAATCATTTAAATATTTAAATCTTAGATGCTTAGTAATGTTACAGCTTTTTAATTTAATGAAAAATTAATTTGACCTGAATCCGATGCTAGAGATCTTTCTAATTACCTCCCAAGCTTCATCATAGCTGTATCTGATTTCTGTATGCAATTATTTCAACAGATGGATACCTTTAAGTGCGTTAAATTAAGTAAATTTTTCTTGATTTGACAATCTTAAATTACATTTACATTTTTCTAACAAAAATTTTATTTTATTTGAAAAAAATTCTATCCACAGGTATTCTCACAGCGAAGATTTAGACATTCATAGAGATTGCGCTCTAGTATTCGCGAAAATGCCCGTTGTTCTCTTTTTATCAAATGTCCATATGGCGCTTGGCTTTGTTTCGCTTACAGACAACTTTAAAATGAAAAAACATTTGTTCACTCAAAATCACCCAACCCTGAGGATGCATAAAACATTTCGGTTTTCTCTTGTTTTCTCCTGCGGTAAATTAAAATCCAGAGCGCGATCCAACACTCAACGTTCATCTTACATACAATACTTACTCGATAACATTGGATAAGTTTAAGTACATGATACATGAGCCCTCGTTTACCGTCGACCAAAAGTCCAGAGGTTGCATGCGAGTGTCACGTAAGACCGCGCCGTTGCCCGATTTCCGTGTGTGAGCAGCTGCGTGGTGTAGTTTCTTCATGACCGAGGCGTAATGTCCCGCGAATGAAGCTGCGTCCCACCTGCCCCTGGGTACCCTGCGTCCTCCATTTGACGCATTGTCCTGATGGCACCTTTCTCCCTCCTTGTCGCTGACCGCACGAAGGTTAAGGAGAAACCTCTTGTGTGGTCGAGAACAGGAAATAGCTTTGATCGTGGGCAGGATCTGCTGCCATATGCAATTCTGCCCGGTTTAGAACTTCTTTAACCATCTGTTGATGAGTGGCCGTAGTGTTGCTGCCGTCTTGGTCGCCCGCAGGAAGGTTGGTTTCACCACCTGCGACAAACGACCGTCCAGCGGCGCACTTCTAGCGGTTACATGGATTTGTCGAACTCGTGTTTCCTCTGAGGAGGCGTAGCCGGTATCTGTCGGGCCATCGAAAATTGGCCGGGCGCTGTCAGCCTTCTCAATGTGACTCCAGGAAGGCTGCGGCACAGTAGTTGAAGCAGCCTCCCATCCTGGTCCATGAGCCGCGGCGATGAACTAGCTTCGATTAATACCCAAGCTGATGTGAAGGCGGTGGAAGCAAAATCTGTTTGGCGCCGGTCAACCAAGAGGTTCGCGATATGATGTTGCTGGCCCCAGGTTACTAACTGCTCTTCCCCGGCCACTCTTTTCTTCACATAGTCTTGGGCTCTGTCTCGACGGTTGTCCCATACAATCTATATAAGCAATGGTACCTTTGCCACCCGACTGCTGACCAAGTAGAAAGTCACCATTCTTAAGGTCGACGCAATGATCCATTGGGCTCTGATATTGGATTTTGTGATGCACTACTTGACTGCTTTAATATATTCTCTGTTGATATTGTGGAGTGCGCAAGAGAGATTGAGGACGACTCGTTCCCAGTGTATGACACATCTCAAAGAGCGCTTGTTCTGTCACTGAAGATCGCATCTCTCGATCATATGAGGAGCCCGAGTTACAATGAAGACCGCGACAATCTCGGCCAGTACACGTGCGTCTCCTACCTAGCAGAAGTATCCCATGTAGTCCTGATGCACTTCTACGAAAAACTTGATTACGCGCGTCACCTCACCGAGTAGATTTTTCTCTTTGAGCCTGGAGGCCAACAGCTCGGCCGAAGTCTTCGACAAGCTGAGATCCCGAAACAGATCATTAAGCTCACCATTGTGAAAAAGCCCTCCGACCACTTGTGTTCCATACTCCTCGATCTGTATCTCCTCCCTTCATATGCCGCAGTGGTGGCCTCGTCGTCGCTGTCAGGAAGCTCTCTGCACGCTGGTACAAGAAGTTCTTCGTAGTGAGCAACTGGACGGCGGGGGCAGATGAAGTCAGGCTACTGAGGCTGCTCCGTCTTCCAGTTGATGCCCAGTAGATATCGATGGCGCAGAAGATAACAATCGATCATGGTCAGAGCTCCCCCAAACCATTCGGAACCCAAGTCTATCTTCAACGTCTAAATGCTTTTCGGCAGACCCTTCGTCCACCGCCGGATATGATTCTCCAACGGCACACTCTGCACACCTGTGCTGTGCCATCGGATCTATATCCTTGGTCATCTCAGCTATGACTTGAAAGTAAGCCTGTAGGCCGCTTCACAAAGCTTTGTGATGCCCCTCCTGTGTCATTGCCAGCGTGTATTCTCCGCAAATGTAGCAGAAAACGTCAGGATTATAGACCGATCGCGTGAAGCCATATCAATACTTGAAAGAAAGAAAAAAGCTCCAAATTTGCATTTTGATACAGAAACACATCAGAAGCAACCATTCTATAATATGAATTAATCGCTAATTCTTCCAGAAAATATAGAATTTGAACTTAAAACCTACATCAATTTAGACTAATTTGTGTCTTCTGAGTCCGAATCACCTTGGTTTTGCCTCTATCAGGTCAACTTTTTGAGATACAGCCATAGGCCTACCTTGCGAGCATTTGCCTATCATAATTACATATGTATACTTAACCATATAGGCTGTATCTCAAAAGTTGACCTGATAGAGCAAAAAACCAAGGTGTATTTTGACTCAGAACACCAAAATTAGTCTAAATATCCTGAGAAACCCCTGACGATTTTTTTTTTAAATCTTAGTGTAAAAACACAGAGCGACAAGAGATATCCTTAAATTTTTAAATTGAGATAGCAGCACCTCAAATAAGAGAAAACAAACTAAAACAGAGAATTTAATCAAAGCTTTGTGACACATATATGACTAGTAGTTGAAACGATGAATGACTTTGAGAAACGATTTGTACTTAATAAATTGAATTAATATTTACTAATGTAGTATAATAATATTCATTATTAGATTCCAAGCCAAGTCTTTCAGTTGTAAATTCTTCACGGCAATAACAGAATCTGTGATACTCTCATTAAGAATTTGAAGATCACTATTAACTTTTTTATGTTAAACAACAACTTAATTATTCTCAACTGAATAAAGTTATTGATTGTAAACTTTTATTTTATCAATGCTTTAGGTTTTGGTTTAATCTTTTTACCACCCACCTTTTTTATTTCAACTTATTATATTTTGTTAATTCTTTCAGAACAGGGCTAGAAGAGTTCAGCAAACCCCATCTATGCGTGATGTACTTAGAAGTTTATTGGTGGCAGTTAGAGGCACTAGTAACACACCCCCAACTTTTAAAAATCAAAGAAAAAACCTATGTATACTAACAAACTATTTCATAACCTGAACTAGAGTGCCTAAAATGAGGCCTAACGTCAAATCAAATAAGATAAGACTATGGGAAAATTTTAAATTTAAACTACTAACTTTTCCTTAAAGACTTAAAATCAGTTTTCGCTTTTTAGGCTTTCCATTATTATATTTTTAAGTATATTCCTGTGATTTTAAAAAAAAAAAATTTATAATGAAAATCATTTATAAATTTTTCAAAACTTTGAGAGGCTAACTTTTTTTCTTAAAGAGTGATGATTCTTCATTTTATTATCTTCATTATTTTTAAGTATATCCAGGTCAATTTATAAAAATTCAGGTGTGAGGACCCCTCGCTGCACTACAATACCCTTTCAAAATTCTATATGCTCATTTTCACACTTGTGAAAACTTCGGCCTATAATTCATAGGCCTTAAAATTATGAACCTAAGTCTCAATAAAAAATCCTTAATATACGAAAAGAACACCTTACCTTTATATAGCCTAAAAGGGCAATTCACCTTAAATTACGTTAGGCACCCAAATTGGCCTACATTTTATATATAGACAATCCGGTTTTAACCACTAAACCAGTATCGGAAGTCCACAAAGCCTATTAGGTAGGCCTTTGACTCAATAGTTATGCTCAAAAATTTTTAAATTAACCTAAATACTCAATTATAAATATATATGGCACTAAAATAAGTATAGCCTATTTGGGATAAAGTAAGGTTTATGATTAAAAGAGTAGGCCCAAATAGAAATGCAACACTTCAGGGCTGATTACTAAAAATACTTTTCAGTATTGTTTAGACAACTAGTTCTCACTGCGATACACAATTTAAGTTTTATATATTACAATTTTAATCTTTATTTTTTAAATAATTTAACGTTACATTAACACAAATCTACACTATAGGTTTTACGTTTACTTACTTGTTACTTCTAGTGTTTGAGGGCTTCCTGGGGACCTCACAGGTCCCCCCTAGCCCATGGCCTCCGTAGAAAACTAGATCCAAGAAGGCACAAAAGGAAAAATCACGAAAACTGTGTGGATCTCCAGGTATCGCAAGGTGCTGAAAACCTAGTAGGAACTAACGAAACTAGGAATCCCCCCCCCACCAACCAAACACAGATAATGAAGTCTGCAAGACCCCCTCCAGATGCCCCATTCCCAACAGAAACCCCCCATGACCCAAAATCACAACCAGCCCAACGACGGGATAATTGAACGATAGCAGGAAGAAGGTGCCAGAAGGAACGACGAAACCCACAAGACAAAATTAGGGAAGGCCATTGTGGAAAAGGATAGAAGAAACCAAGGACATGAGATCGGAGAATATACAAGAAAGAGCCGAGAGAAGAGAACCACTCACCTGATAAGACGCAAGAAACTTAGAAAAAAGGGGTCCCAAGGAAGCCAAGAAGGACGACCAACCCTCTGTAGGACGCGGGGACGAAAGGTGATGCTGCGGAACATTCGGCACCAAGGGAGCCCTCACAGGACCATCATGGGATATCCCCTGAAACTCAGGACCAGAGGGAACCTTGGGGATTGCAGGGGAAGAGTTATACATAGGCCCAGGAAAACGAACCGGAGGGTGGGGGGCCCCCCGTGAGGGAGACTGCGCCACCGGCGGGGCTGCGACCTGGGAAGGAAAAGAGGGGGCCACAGGACCATGCGACCCAGCGAAGGAGGTACTGGGGTGAGAAACCACACCAGCATACGACCTGGAAGGAGCAGGAGACCCAATCGGAGGAGGGACATAAGGAACACATAAGGTTGGACATTGTCGAGGGAAGGGCGAGCACGAGTACGAGGATTCAGTTCACGCAAAGCCGCTTTAAGTGGAGAATTAATCCCACCCGCCGCCACAGGAGTTTCACGAGTAATCCGGACAGCAGTGAGATAAACCTCACAGGATTTAGAATTAGGGCGGTGGGGCCCCTTACAAAAATAACAATAAGGATCATTGGCACAATTGTCATTAACATGCCCCAAAGAGCATCTCGAACAGCGAGGGGAAGATTTACAGGAAACTGAACCATGACCGTATTGCCAGCAGTTAAAGCAACGCCGTACTGGAAACACATACTGAGACACAGGGTAGATGACATGTCCAATAATCACCTTAGAAGGAAGAGGGCCCTTGTACTTCAGGCGCAGCGTCTTGGAAGGAGAGGGAGGACCCCCCGAAGAGCCCCCAGAAGAGCCCAGTCTCAGTACCTCCAACAAAGTGCTGCAAGGAAAGTCAATAATGTACAGAAAGAAATTGGAGAGATCAGACAAAAAAATCATCATCTTCCTCTCAGCGCCCAAGGCCATCCTATTCCCATAGAAATATGGGAAAATCATCACTAGTGATTTAGAAGCATGAGCGGACTCTCCAGCATTTAACAGGCGAAAGTCCCCGAAGGTTACAATGATCTGCAAGGGGGGAACCCGGAAGTCTATCCAAGGGAAGGGAAGGAATTGAGAAATGAATCCCAGCCCCCTTCCCATGAATACGGCAAGTGCCCTCAATTAGCAATTTCCCAAAAGGGGAGTCATTCAATAGAGCAGTAGCTCTAGAGGGTTTATTGAAAAGACAAGCACCATCCCTACTCTGCACAATGATGATTGCCTCAGAGGAAACCAAAACATCAGACTGGACAGCAGTACCCCCATCCTCTCCCCCCTCCTCACCTCTTTGGGAGCAGGTTGGGTCAAACCAGCCTCCGTTACACCCGCAACACTACCACTCCTCTTCCTATCCTGTCGGCCATTCCACACACCCGGTTTGAGCTCCTTCCAACAACTCCTCATCCGAGAAGAGGGAGTTCTCATCCAGCGTACGGAGGGAAAAAAAAAATAAAAAACCGGGAAGAGGCTCAGGACCCATACTGGCCAGCAGCCGCACTATAAACAGCTGGAGAGAAATAAACAAAAAAACATGCATAAAATCCCCACCATCTCCCGAATATAAATGGAATGAACAAAGGGGAAAAAACGAAAAAAGAAAAAAAAAAGCAACAATAGCACGATACTTCACATAGGCAAAACAGCACAATTAACACAATGAGCGACAAGCAGCTCGGCCGTCGCGGGCAAGAACCACTCAACCTGCGCAGTAGACGCTACGCGTAGAAATCCGTTCACCTTAATCCGTCCCACAGATCTGTTAAATAAATAAATAAAGTTTATAGTCTTTGCTTCCAGCCAATCCTAAATTATAGAAATTTTACCACATGAAGTTTAATCACAGTCTTAATATATAGTCAATCGCAATGTCAAATAAAAACCGCCACTATCTAGGTTAAAGCGTATCAGTTAGAAACCACACGAACGACTAAACGAACATTCGTTAAGTGCGAAAGAAAACGTACATTGGAACATAATCTATTATATTAGTATATTATATATATATATATATATAATATATATAATATATATATTATATATAATATTATATATATATATTATATATAATATATTATATATATATTATATAAATATAATATATATATACTGCCGTTATAGGAAAGGGTTATTTTTATTTATTTATTTTTTACTATATCGTTATAAAAATAATGTATTTTAAAATTTTCATTGAGAAGGAAAAGCCGCATAAAAAAGGATAAATATAATATTTTTCATTTGTCACTCCCAATTACATTTTGTAACATTTGTTTATGGACGAAAATATCAATATATATCGAAAAATATCGATTTTTCATGAAACTTAAATGAAATGTTTTGAAATGATCTGTGTGCCAAAAAAAACGATATCGTAATAAAAAAAAAAAAAAAAAAAAACAAAAAAAACGTAAATGAGCCGAAAAAAGTATATAAAGTCTTCCAAATTTATCATTTTCAAAGCCCATTACCGTCAGATGCTTTTAAAAAAAAATAAAAAAATTTTATAGGCAATTTCATAGCAAGCATATTGATTTTTTAAATGAAGTCAAAAATAATTAATTCAATTTTACAAAAATTTAGAGGAAGTTGTTTGGATAAATTCCTCAGGTAAAACGTTTTTTTAGATTGTAACTCAAAATTTTGTCTTTAATTGTTGACTTTAAAATCGTGGCTTGGCAGGGAATTTAATAATATTTTGATTGTAAACAACAGGCAACATATTAATTTATTTTCTTACAATTAAAAATTTACTAAAATTTCCCCTAGTAGACTTTCGATCCGACAGCGTCGTTCTACCATAACGGCGTACATCCTCAACCCTAATGGCGTCACCTTCGATCTCTGTCACGAGATCAAGTCTAGGCATGAGAAAAGCGAATCTCAGTCCACTATCACAGACGCTTCTTATTTGCAAGCATATATCCGTATTTTTTGAAAACTTTAATAAATTCAAAAAAAAAATATATGTTGTAAACATAAAAAATCACAGTTTTACACATATTGAAACAAAAAATAAAGGTTGAATTTCGATTTTCAACTGACCTATCAATATATTTTCGCCATACCCTTTTATTACTATCTGATGATTGTAATTATGCTCTATGCATCTCCTAACTGCGCGAGCAATTCTGATTCTCAAACTTACAGGCTCTTTAGAGAAAATGCTCCGCGCCAATAATCATTCCACGTCACACCCGACCATTAGCAATTCTCAAACCTGTAATTAAATTATTAATAAAAATTAATAACTTAGAAGCCGCATTGACCAAATATATTGCACAATTATTATATCATTTATATTTATATTAATTACAAATATAATATCAATACATATAAAATTTGTCGAAGTTATTGTTGATCCGAGAGTAATTGATTTATAGAAAACTTCTTATATATAGTGACAATAGTTAATCGACCAGGTTTCTTAAACGATGGAGCAATTCTTAAAATATATTTGTTGAGTTTACCGAGATGGAAAAAGTTTACAAGTTGAAAGCTTAAGCTTGAAACCTGAAACCCCAGAATCCTGGGAAATAATAATAAAAATAAATAAACTACAGAAAATAGGCTAATATAGAATATAATAATATATAAATAATGATAGCAATAAATAAATACAGGTTACTTTATAATAAACAAGTAGGGCCTACATTGACCTACTTAAATTTATAATAAATACAGGTTACTTTAAAATAAACAAGTAGGGCCTACATTGGCCTACTTAAATTTATAAGTGCATAATACAGAAAGAATTTTGGGCATAGGGTCGTTACTAGGGAAGCCCCTGAGGAAGAAATAGGCCTTGGTTTATTCCTAACCCAAGGCGTGCTACCATGAAAATAAGCTAGTTAATACAAATTGATAAGATATATAATACAAATTCACAAGATATATTATTTGGTAACAATTGATTTACTTC
>JABUQX010122857.1:42500-45927 GCA_015478945.1 Trachelipus rathkii | reverse complement strand
TGTTTCCTTTTTAAGCTCCGTCCGCGTCGTAAATGGTAGTTTGTACGGCTTCAGCCTGATGGGGGTGTCGTCAATAAGGTCTATCGCATGATAGTGGTTTTTGGCGGTGCCAGGCACATCAGTAAAAATCCCTTCATGCTTCTTCAAGATTTCCATTAATTCTTTCTTCATATCACCGGTTATGTCTGCGCTGATTTTGGTGTCAGACAATCCCTCTTTTCGTACCATTGTGGGGTCCATTTCCACTAGAGTAATATTTTCTTCATTCTCAGTGTCAAGGATCACTGCTGAAGCACCTATATTCGCTGGATGTTGACACACCTCTTCTTCCACTTCTTCACTTTCCTCTCTCACAATGTACTTCTTCAGCAGATTAATGTGATAGGTCTTAATCACATCATCCACTTTGATCTTGTAATTGTCCTTACCGTATGACTCCACCACTCTATAAGGCCCGCCCCATCTCATTAGCATCTTGTTGTGAGACGTCGGTATGAGAACCAGAGCGAACTCTCCAACTTTCAGTTTTCTGGTCTTTGCGCCCTTGTCATAATACTCTTTTCTGGGAAATTTGGGCCTTTGCTAAATTCTCTCTGGCCAACTTCAGAGTTTCATTTAATCTTTCCTGCAAGTCGAAAACATATTTATATGTTGACCTTGCCTCTTCAGGGTTAATGTCACCCGCCCAAATTTCATGTAAAATTTGCATTGGACCTCTCACAGTCCTACCATACAGGAGTTCGAATGGGGAGAACCCTGTGGAGTCCTGTGGAGCCTCCCTGTATGCAAATAATAGTGGCTCAATGAACTTGTGCCACTTTCTCACTTGTTCACTGCACATTCTCTTGAGCATTCTCTTAAGAGTTCCGTTGAACTTTTCTGTAACGCCTTGACTCATTGGATGGTAAACGCTAGAAAATTTCTGCTTGATGTTCAACATCTTCGTTACATCTCTCATTAAATCAGATGTAAATTGTCTGCCATTGTCACTGAGGATTTCTTTCGGCACACCCAACCTCGTGAAAATTGACACCAAACTATCCGTCACCTTCTGGGCAGTAATGCTCTTTAACGGTACAGCTTCAGGATAGCGCGTAGCGGCATCCACAAGTGTCAGGACATACTGGTGTCCTTCTGAAGATGGTGGTGAGATTGGCCCGATCAGGTCGATGACCACCCTTTGAAATGGTTCTTCAATGATGGGCATTGGGCACAGAGGTATCCTTTTCACTGAACCTTTCGGGCACGTTCTCTGGCATATATCGCACGAGTAGCAGTGCTTAGTTACGTCCAAATATATGTTCGGCCAGAAGAACTGCTGGGTAATTTTACCCATAGTTTTCTTTACCCCCTGATGGCCACCGAAGACTTCGTCGTGTGCCATCTTCATGACTTTACTTCTGTACTCTTTCGGTACGACCAGAGTATACCTTTCCTGTTGGTTCTCTAACACTCTTTTAAATAACACACCATTCTTTACTGCATACTTGTTTTCTCCTTTTTCCACTGACCTCCATACCCTCTGTAGAGTGACGTCATCTTTCTGTCTACTTTTAAACGTCTCCCGATCATTAATCAATTCTTGAACTTCATCACCATGGGTTATATCCCCTTCACCCACAGCTACAACACCCTTCTCTCCAGAACTTTGCGTGTGACTGTCTATGTCACCTCTCACCATCTCGTCATCTTCATCAGCACGATCTGTTACATCAGACCACTTCGTGCTCTCTAACATCGATGTCTCCTGAACATCTACCACTCTCGTGTCATCTTCAACATCCATTAATAGATCTTTAGGGGTTTTAACTTCATCTTTTCCTGTAACGTTCTCACTTTCAGGTGACCATTTGCACCCAGTCATCACACTTAGTGATGGTTCCATGGTTGGCGCGACATCTTTATTACAGATGTCAAACGATTGTGGCACTGACGGTTTCCCTCGGTAAGACTCACTCATCTCCCAACTTGCCATTCCAAATTTATGATTGGTTTGGTTAGGTTCTTCTTGTGAACCTTCTTCAGCGCTCTCAGCGATGGGGACCAGCATACTACTAATGTTATGCGCGACCTCTACATTACGAGGCCCTCGACACACGGTCGACTCCCAAGCGAGATTAGGCTGACTTAAGGGCAATGCTCCTTTGACATTCCCGATTACCAAATCATACACCACCTCCGGCAATACTGCCGCGGTTGTTCTCCCTACATAATAAGGGGTATCCACATCAATATTTGCAAGCGGAGCTTCGATCACTGTACCGTCCAACAAACGTATCTTCATGTTGTTTCCAACATAACACCTTTTCGGCACAAATTTCTCCCGCACAACCACCACATTACACCCGGTATCTCGGAGGGTTTTGACTTTAAAGCCATTCACCGTCCCATACGTTACAGGTAGGTGTGACGTTTCGTCATTTTTCACCTTCACTAACTCATCCAGGAGCTTCGGCTCTTCACCTGAGTAGTTCAGGGCTTCACTGCCGTTATCAGAGACTCCGGACGCTCCCGTGCTCTTTGTTTCTTCTTTTTGTCTCCCTGAGTTATTCTGTCCCCTACTACTATTGTTGAAATAAGGAGGGGCTCGACAATCCCTTGAGAGATGCCCTCTCCTTTGACACTTAAAGCACGTGGGCGCTTCTCTCGGCTCACTGCTACTGCGACGATAGTTCTGTCTGTCGCCACTTCCACCTCCGATCCTGCTTTCATTATTAGTCGCTCGCGGTGCATGTTGATTGCTACTTTTCTGATTACCGCTTGTGGAGTAACCATTGCCTTTTGATCTATAATTATTATTATTATGTGTGCTTTTCTCAACGTGATTGTGATTTCGTGTGTGACTATTAGCTGTGAATCTCAGACGATGCGCTTCCATGTATCCTTCAGAACAAGTTATTATCTCTTCTGGTGCTTTCTTTTTCGACTCCCTTAAGTAGGTTGCGAGTTCTTTTGGAACCGTATTCAAATACTTGTCCACCGAGAAAAATTCGATAAGATCATCCGGTGTCAGTGTTACATTTGCTGCTGTTAACCACTTTTTAAGAGCTTCTATAATTCTCTGTAAATAAACTCTAGGATTATCATCTTCCGTAGGAGTTATAGTTTTATACTTTGTACAGTACCCACTTTCCGTGAGCCCATATCTCTCCAATAAAGCACTTTTCAGACTTTCATAGCTCTTTAATTCTTCAACAGTCATCTTATTATAGACACTGACAGCTTTGCTTGTTAGGAAACCTCCTAAAATTGTCGCTCGCTTTTCCATAGGGATATCATTCGCCTCTGCTTGCTTCTCAAACATTAATAGATATTCTTCAATATCGGTTTTCTTCTCGTCGAAGAAAGGAAGCTTCAACTTCGGATACTTATTAGCATGGGAAGCATTATGGCTGCTCTGAGCATTCTGTGATGCTATCACTTGCGT
>JABUQX010122857.1:32500-37500 GCA_015478945.1 Trachelipus rathkii | reverse complement strand
ACGTCACACCTACCTGTAACGTATGGGACGGTGAATGGCTTTAAAGTCAAAACCCTCCGAGATACCGGGTGTAATGTAGTGGTTGTGCGGGAGAAATTTGTGCCGAAAAGGTGTTATGTTGGAAACAACATGAAGATACGTTTGTTGGACGGTACAGTGATCGAAGCTCCGCTTGCAAATATTGATGTGGATACCCCTTATTATGTAGGGAGAACAACCGCGGCAGTATTGCCGGAGGTGGTGTATGATTTGGTAATCGGGAATGTCAAAGGAGCATTGCCCTTAAGTCAGCCTAATCTCGCTTGGGAGTCGACCGTGTGTCGAGGGCCTCGTAATGTAGAGGTCGCGCATAACATTAGTAGTATGCTGGTCCCCATCGCTGAGAGCGCTGAAGAAGGTTCACAAGAAGAACCTAACCAAACCAATCATAAATTTGGAATGGCAAGTTGGGAGATGAGTGAGTCTTACAGAGGGAAACTGTCAGTGCCACAATCGTTTGACATCTGTAATAAAGATGTCGCGCCAACCATGGAACCATCACTAAGTGTGATGACTGGGTGCAAATGTTCACCTGAAAATGAGAACGTTACAGGAAAAGATGAAGTTAAAACCCCTAAAGATCTATTAATGGATGTTGAAGATGACACGAGAGTGGTAGATGTTCAGGAGACATCGATGGTAGAGAGCACGAAGTGGTCTGATGAAACAGATCGTGCTGATGAAGATGACGAGATGGTGAGAGGTGACATAGACAGTCACACGCAAAGTTCTGGAGAGAAGGGTGTTGTAGCTGTGGGTGAAGGGGATATAACCCATGGTGATGAAGTTCAAGAATTGATTAACGATCGGGAGACTTTTAAAAGTAGACAGAAAGATGACGTCACTCTACAGAGGGTATGGAGGTCAGTGGAAAAAGGAGAAAACAAGTATGCAGTAAAGAATGGTGTGTTATTTAAAAGAGTGTTAGAGAACCAACAGGAAAGGTATACTCTGGTCGTACCGAAAGAGTACAGAAGTAAAGTCATGAAGATGGCACACGACGAAGTCTTCGGTGGCCATCAGGGGGTAAAGAAAACTATGGGTAAAATTACCCAGCAGTTCTTCTGGCCGAACATATATTTGGACGTAACTAAGCACTGCTACTCGTTGCGATATATGCCAGAGAACGTGCCCGAAAGGTTCAGTGAAGAAGATACCTCTGCGCCCAATGCCCATCATTGAAGAACCATTTCAAAGGGTGGTCATCGACCTGATCGGGCCAATCTCACCACCATCTTCAGAAGGACACCAGTATGTCCTGACACTTGTGGATGCCGCTACGCGCTATCCTGAAGCTGTACCGTTAAAGAGCATTACTGCCCAGAAGGTGACGGATAGTTTGGTGTCAATTTTCACGAGGTTGGGTGTGCCGAAAGAAATCCTCAGTGACAATGGCAGACAATTTACATCTGATTTAATGAGAGATGTAACGAAGATGTTGAACATCAAGCAGAAATTTTCTAGCGTTTACCATCCGATGAGCCAAGGCGTTACAGAAAAGTTCAACGGAACTCTTAAGAGGATGCTCAAGAGAATGTGCAGTGAACAAGTGAGAAAGTGGCACAAGTTCATTGAGCCACTATTATTTGCATACAGGGAGGCTCCACAGGACTCCACAGGGTTCTCCCCATTCGAACTCCTGTATGGTAGGACTGTGAGAGGTCCAATGCAAATTTTACATGAAATTTGGGCGGGTGACATTAACCCTGAAGAGGCAAGGTCAACATATAAATATGTTTTCGACTTGCAGGAAAGATTAAATGAAACTCTGAAGTTGGCCAGAGAGAATTTAGCAAAGGCCCAAATTTCCCAGAAAAGATACTATGACAAGAGTGCAAAGGCCAGAAAATTGGAAGTAGGAGATCTAGCTCTTGTTCTGTTACCGACCTCGAGCAACAAGATGTTGATGAGATGGGGCGGGCCATATAGAGTGGTGGAGTCATACGGTAAGGACAATTACAAGATCAAAGTGGATGATGTGATTAAGACCTATCACATCAATCTGCTGAAGAAGTACATTGTGAGAGAGGAAAGTGAAGAAGTGGAAGAAGAGGTGTGTCAACATCCAGCGAATATAGGTGCTTCAGCAGTGATCCTTGACACTGAGAATGAAGAAAATATTACTCTAGTGGAAATGGACCCCACAATGGTACGAAAAGAGGGATTGTCTGACACCAAAATCAGCGCAGACATAACCGATGATATGAGGAAGGAATTAATGGAAATCTTGAAGAAGCATGAAGGGATTTTTACTGATGTGCCTGGCACCGCCAAAAACCACTATCATGCGATAGACCTTATCGACGACACCCCCATCAGGCTGAAGCCGTACAAACTACCATTTACGACGCGGACGGAGCTTAAAAAGGAAACAGATAAGATGATCAGAATGGGCATCATCGTTCCCTCCACGTCGCCGTATTCTGCACCTGTCGTAGTTGTCCAGAAAAAGGACGGGAGTAAAAGAGTGTGTTCGGACTACAGGGCCCTGAATAGGATCACGGTCTTTGATCCTGAGCCCATGACAACAACTCAGACCTTATTTACCAAGTTTGCAAAAGACAAGTTTTACACAAAACTTGACTTGGCCAAAGGCTACTGGCAGATAAAAATAAGGCCTGAAGATTGCTACAAAACCGGTTTTTCAACCGAGGACGGACACTTCCATTATCTCAAGCTGCCATTCGGTATGGTTAATGCCGGAGCCACGCTTGTTAGATCGATGCGCAGGATACTGGATGGAATCAACGATGTCGATTTTTATATCGACGATATCATCGTCCATTCCCAGACCTGGCGCGAGCATATGATCACGATTAAGACTGTTCTTCAAAGACTTCAGGAGGAGGGATTTACCATCAGGCCGACGAAGTGTGAGTTCGCTTCGTCGAGTGTTGAGTTTTTGGGTCATTTTATTGGCAATGGCACTAAAGGATTACATGAGGACAATGTGATCAAAATTAAGAAAACAGAGCCGCCTAAGAACAAGAAACAAGTGAGGTCTTTCTTAGGGCTCACTGGTTATTACCAGGATTTTGTGAAAAATTATGCACAGATTGCAGCGCCATTGACCGACTTAACAAAGAAAGGAGAGCCAACAAAAGTCAGGTGGGAGCCCAAACACCAACAGGCATTTGAGACATTAAAAGAAGCTTTGAGCTCGAAGCCCATATTGAAGATGCCAGAGTTGGAGAAGACGTTCACACTACAAGTGGATGCATCTGGCACTTCATTAGGATACGTCCTTTTACAAGAAGATGGAGGAATCCTCCACCCGATCGCTTACGGAAGTAAAAAGTTGTCTGTGACACAACAAAGATACTCAACTTTGGAAAAGGAAGCGTTAGCGATCATAATGGGCATTAGAAAATTCGAGCCATACCTCTACGGGAAGGAGTTTATCCTCCAGTCTGACCATAGACCGCTGACGGCTATGAATAAGAAGAGGTATGAGAATAATAGAATAATGAGGTGGTCTCTATATTTACAAAGATTCAGATTTATCTTGAACCACATAAGTGGGAAAGATAATGTTATAGCAGACTACCTAAGCAGATCATATGCCGACAACACATCTGGTCCATTATCAGAAGTCGCTACCGAAGAAGGAGCACTGAATAAATGAGACCAATGTTTTGATCACGTGTACATAAAGCAAAATGTACCCATTTGCTTCAAAGGGTGGGCCAAAGATGTAATGCAGTAATACACGTAATACATAACTTTGCCTCATTTATGTATTTTAAAGCAATGGTGGCCAACATTGCCATTGCTATTTCTCTTTCATTTTCTATGTATACGATGTATGATTGCAGCGGCTCATCAAAAGAAATTTGTAAATATATTTGCATTTCATGCGTAAACGACAGCCAATAGAAACTTGGTTTTCAAGACTTACTTTTGGAACCTAAGTTTTGATTGGTCGTCGTTTACAAGTCTGTGATAATAATAATAATACTATTATTATTATTATTATTATTATTATTATTATTATTATTATTATTATTATTTATTTTTTTATTTTTATAAGGTTACTGCGCATTATTATTATATGTATGTAATTGTTTTATATATATATATATATATATATATATATATATATATATATATATATATATATATATATATATATATATATTTATAATATATATATATATATATATATATATATATATATATATATATATATATATATATATATATATATATATATATAAATGTGTATGGAATAATATTTAATTTTGTATAGTGTGGAGCGCACAATGTATAAATTCATTTGGCTTTTATGTTTTGATTTTAGAGGAAAATTGAGATTTCTTCTGAACAAAGTTTCGATTGTAAAGAAATACCAATTTTCGGTCGTGCTGAATGTGTAATATATATTTGCTTTACTGAAATAACTAATAAGTGGATACATCATTTTATTAATTATTTTAAGAGATGTGATTGGATGGTCAGATGTAAACTGGTTGGCAAAGATTTGTATAAATAGTAAATTTATGAATATTTTTGATCTTTTTGCTTTCATTTGTCGTCAATCAAGGTGTTTACAGTTGGCTGCGCTTGTTGCTCTGTCTGATCGATGTTATTATTATTTTAGTGTGCATAGTCTTGTAAATTGTGGAGGTGCCTTATTTTATATTTTATTATAAAGTAATTGTGTTAATGTTTTTAAATGCAATAAGGTATTGTAATTTTCAATGTGGAAATCTCGTGGCTTATTTTCTTGTAAAGCCAATATTGTTTTAAGCTGTGTTCTAAATATAATTGTGTTTATTCGTGTAAATATAATCTTTGCATTGCCATTTCAAATGCGTCGTCTGTTAAAGTTAATTTGCAAATGCATTTTGTCTGCGGTGTTGCTATATACCACTAGCAGGTAAGGGTAGTTATTATTAGTGTGTATTTTTTTTGTAACATGGTAAAGATTCTTTTGAGTTAACAAACATAAAGTGTTTAAC
>JABUQX010122857.1:0-15000 GCA_015478945.1 Trachelipus rathkii | reverse complement strand
AAACTTTAATCTCTAAACTTATCTCTTTCGATATTTATCCTTCAATTTGTAACCTTCTTCTGAATTCAGTTGCAGTCATTCTATTACTGCTGTTGTATATAAAAACCATATATCCTTTAAATCTATCAATAATGGTGTTCCTCAGAACTCTGTTCTATCCCTAACTCCTTTTCTATTTTGCATAAATGATCTGACCTATTAATGTGTCTCCTATCCACTCTAAGGCTCATAACTACACTCATCATTGCTACTTATAATTTGAAAGAAGTCTCAGAAAAGAGAAAATAAATGATCCTATGAGGCTAGCCTTGAAGCCACAGACCTCTTATCTTTCTTGTAGCTATAGTTGTGTTGAAGAAAACAAAGTTGTTTTCAATGCTTCTATCAGCAACTCAGTTTCTTAGTTGACATAATCTTTCACACAACTATAATATCTTTTTTAAAAGCACAATTCTAAGCTGCTGTTCTTGATATTGTTGATATTTTCTTTTCTCGTGATCTCTCTTAGAAGAATCACTGTTTGTTCTTTCTAACAATCTTCTAGTTTTGGATGTTCTGAAGAGCTTTCTAAACTTCTTCTCATCACCCCAGTTACTAGATCTGCATAGGGCCACTGTTCGCTATTGTATGGAATGTGAATCACATTTCTGGGGTGGTTCCACACTTCTTTATTAGAAAAAAAAATGTTAAAAACTAATGGACTTTATAGCTAATTTTAATAAAAAAAAACATGTTGGTTTTAATCAAACAACCTTGCTTTTAACCCTTCTATTATCAATTTTACCTAAAGATGTGTGTTAAGCGTATGTGAGTAAATTGCCTTTTCGAAATATTCTGGATGGTTTGTAAATATTATTAAAAAAGTAATTTTTGAATACCCTTATATAATTTTTTTTCAAGATATAAAGTTCAATTTTTTTTTATATATTAAATGATTATTATAGCGGTAACTTCCCACACAACTTCAATCTTCAGACAAATTACATTCCCCTTTAAAAATAAACGCAAAAATAATATTTTCATCAATTTTGATACAAAACTTTGATAAAAAAAATTTATGCTGAAGGGATATTTTTAGAAGCAGTCCATCTACTGAAATTGTACCTTTCAGTGTACTTAAAACATCACAGAATATGAGAATCTGTTCTATGATTTACCAGAACTAAAACAATGAAACTCAAGATAACCTCTACAAATACCGACAAATGACCAAAAATACCGACAAATGACATACCAAGAGATACAAAAATGACCACCTGGTTGAAATCAGTGTGAATAAATTTTTTGTGCTGATGTTGTTGAAGCCAACATATAAGGTTAACAGTAGGAAAAATATATATTATATTGGGAAAATGGTGAGCAACCATTTTTGGAAACTTCATTTGTATGACCCATATATTATATATATACTGATATAATATATATAGTATATATATATATATTTAAATAATAATATAAATCTTTGCTATATATATATTTTTCACTAATATATATTTTAAAACTATATATATATACTAATATCTAATACAACATCAAAAAAATACGAGTATAACTATCAATTTAAAAAGGTATAACTAAGATTTTTCTTTGCCAGATGAACACAACTTTCACATATTCAATAGAACAGATATATATATGCATATTATATATAGTTATATATTATTATAATATATAATATATATAATATATATATAGTTTTATTTTATTTTATTATTATTATATAATAATTATAATATTATTATTAAATACTTATTTATCTATATTATATATATATATATATATCATTATATATATATATATATATATTATATACTATATATATATATATATATATATATATATATATATATGTATATATATTATTATATATATATATAATATATTATATATATAATCCACTATATATATATATAATAATTAATATAAATTATATATATATATATATATATAATATATTATATATATAAATATATTATTTATAATATGTATAGTATTAATATATATATAGAATATATAATATATATATATATAATATTATATATATATATATTATATATATATATATATATAATATATTATATATATTAATATATATATATTATATATATATTATATATAATATATATTAATATGATAATATATATGGCCAAATTTCCTCTTTGTTGTGGGGAGTCAAATATGTTTTAAAAAATATACGGAGAATATAAACTTGCTATTTCATTTAATCTTAAAAGTTGATAATCAGAAAACATAAATTATAATTAATTTTGGGTTTTTTTGTTTTTTTTATATTTGGTACCGCCATTGGCTGTCTTTTGACACACACACCGAACAATATTTTAGTGAGTTCACATAATTTATACCATTCATATTTTATATTATATACTTATATATATATTATATATATATATATATATATATTTTATATAATATATATATAATAGTAATATATATATATTATATAATATATATATATATAAATAATATATATAATATATATATATTATAAATTATTATATATATATATAAAAATATAATAATAATATATATGATAATATTATATAAAATGTATATTAGATACAATAATAATTATTATACTATATCATATATATACGTATATATTATAGTAATTATATATACATCGTTCAGTAATATTACTCTTTACTATGAGTATTATTATTATATCTAGGCTCCCATAAATATACATCAATTAATCGAATTATTTCAGTTTAGGAAAATATAATTGTATAATATATATATATTAAGAACTTGCAGCTGTCACTTTCACTTTCTTGAAACTTATAAAAACACGCGTGAAGTTTTTGAATAAGTTGTGTTACTTATTTGAAATAATCACTTTAATTTATTATGAGCTATTTTATTTTAATTCGATTATTTACAAACTGCCAGGTCTTACAGGCGAGACATGGACCGTCTCATCGCGGAGGGATAATAATTTTTGACATCACAGTGTCTTATAGTCTCTTATTGTCTGAAAACTGTTGACCTCTCAAGAGATCTTTTGCTTCTTGCATATAATAGTTTGACTCGTATGTTATATTAATAAGCTTTTAAAAAAAAATAAAAATAATAAGTCATGGGTTGAGTACAAATATACTCAGTGAATTTCTTTCAGGTTGGATTTATCATTATTATCACTCTTCAGTTATCTAAAATTTTATTGGAAAAATTCCTTTGTTAAAAACAATTATCTTCCTCATGACTTGTCTAAATATATTCTTCAATTAACCAAAAACGCGGTCATACATTGGGCGACTTGATTTGCTCATTAAACAAGTGATGATAGTTAAGCTTTCCGCCACAGGCGGAAAAATTCCCAGTTTAATTGTAAACAAAAGTTTATGCTTTCATTATTCATCAATATGTTATTAACACATAAAGTAAACTGGAGGCGACCCATTAAAAGCGTTACTCTTCAAATTTAGTACACCAAACATACTTGTTTAATATTGCTTCTGTATATATAATGCTTATAATTTATGTTGGAGATGCAGTGTGTGGCGTGTTGATATTGTATGACACTTAAAGCGTACTAAACAGTGGCGTTAAATTAGTATGTGTTATTACGGTATGCGTTTAATATATATTGATACCAAGAATAAAAGCGTTAAAATGTTTCCGTCCATTTCGTCTACCCAAAACCTGGATGGATATTCATTATTTCAAATGAGGGGAACACTATAAAAAATTAGTTTAGTAGAGCATTATTTTTTATATTTAAATATATAAAGTATAAAATGTATAATTTATTTCTTTAATATTCTAATCTGATTATTTCAATACTTTAAATATTACAAGTAATTTTATTATTATCATATAAAACATTCAGACGGAAAATTATATGTTCCTAGCATTGAAAAGAATATATCATATTGTTATAGTGCTGTGTTAAATTAAGGTTACTTGATTTTTATAGGCGGACTTACTAAAAAAATCGATAACAGTTGTTACAGATTTAATGTATTGTTATGTAATCATTGACGTTGTACATGTTTAATTGTTTGCTTATGTATCTGCGTATATCATGCTTTAATTATATGATGTTGGCGCATTCAGCCGCCACATGTTTTAAAAGAGTGTTTATTGTGGTAATGTGATGATTACTTTAAAAACATTTTTCCTTCCAAAGGCTGAAATTTGATGAACTTCTTGCAAAGGTCAGATAAATAATTTTTGTTTATTTCGCTATTTATATTATTTATCTTTTGAATTCAAAGAAATTAATTTAGAACCAGAAATGAATTACGGGTAAGTTATAAAACATCGAAAACAAGGAAGAAAATGATAAGAAAAAACAAATTTGCTTTGATTTTTTAATGGACTTTTAATGTAATATTCAATATTTAAATTTTTATTTCTTACTTACTCGGCTATTATACTTTTTTATTATTATAAATTAACAAACATACAAAGAATGGTACCGGTCATTCAATTAGTGTAAAAGTAATTAAATATTAATAATAAATAATAATAAATATAATAATAATAATAATAATAATAATAAATAATAATTGAGATAATAATAATAAAAAAATAGATTAATAATAATAATAGATAGTAATAGAAAATAATAATAAATAATAAATATAAATAATAAATATAATCTAGAAAAATAATAATAATAGTAAAAATAATAATTAAAATAAAAATAATAAAAATAATAATAATAAATAATAATAATAATAATAATAATAATAATAATAATAATAATAAATAATAATAAATATAATAATAATAATATATAATAATAATTAATAATAATAATAATAATTTTATTATTTATTTATATATTATTATTTATTATAATATTATTATTATTATTATTTTATTATTAATATTGATTATTATTATTATTATCTTTATGTATATATTATTATTATTGCATTATTATTATCTATTATTATTATTATTATATTAGGAATTATTATTTACGTTATATTGTTTATAATATTAATAAAATAATCTTATTTAGATTATATTTTTGCCTATTACATTATTAGAAGAATCTTATTTATCTTAATATTTATTTATCTTAAACATTTTCTCATTTAATATTATTGGAAGATATATTATCTAATATTATTGGAAGAATCTTATTTACTTAATTGTTAATATTATTAGAAGATTTATTATCTTAATTATTATTATTTATAAAATATCATTTCTGTTATTATTAGAAGAACCTTATAATTTATTAATATTTATCTTATTAGTTATGTACTCTATTTATATATTGAGTTATTATTTAGCATGAAACGGGTAATATGTATTTTCATCTAGAAATTGTAATAAATTTATTAAAACTCTTTTTATCTTTTTGATATTCCTCCATTATCAATTTCAACCTAGGGTAATACTTAAACAGCATTGTGGGTAAGAGTATTGCAAGTTATGAAAATACTTTACTGAGAATGTATTTTGTCTTTTGGTTTCGAGGTGTATCATGGTGTCATTTCTAATTCAAATTAATGTATTATATTGTTTTTGTCTGACACTTATCCGATTGGAATTTATCGAAAATTTTTTGAGCGATGCGGATAAAATGTCAAATGGGAATATTATTTTATGCTTTTATAATTCTCGTTTCTGAGCTCTTGCGGATATATAAAACCTTTTCCTAATATAAGCATATATTATAATTGTATACTTATATTATATAATATATATATATATATAGTATATAAATATATATATATATCCAACACCCCTTTAATATAATATATATATATAGATAAGTCTAAACGTAATATTAATATATTATATTAATATAATATTATAGCTAACTCTATTTCATATAATATGACTAAGCTAATTATATATTATATTTATATATAGGGTATATAATTATTATATTTACTAGATATATTAGTATAATATTATACTTACGAATATAGCTACTATATATATATTAATATATATATACTAGTATATATATATATACTAGATAATAAAATATATATATATATATATAATATAGTAATATATATATCTATAATATACATATATATAACTGTATAGTAATATAGAGTATATATCATATATTGCTAGTAATAAATAAAGTATACGAATATATATATACCTGATATAACATATATATATATAATATATTATATATATATATATATTATATACATATATATATATATATATAATATATATAATATATAGATATATATTATAATATATATATTAATATATATACCATGTTTAATTCTAGCCTCTATGATTTCATTAAAAGTTACTTATCCTTATTGCGCTTCTTCTTTTCACTACAACAATAAACAAAACTAATCGTGAAAAACCTAACAAAAAATATATAAATTTTGTTTTAGTTGATGTAGAAAAAAAAATCATGACGATCTAGAATGACTAAAAATATATTTTAAGCCCCAATCGATAGACACAACTGGTGATCTTACTTATTACCAATTCTATATACAAACATTTATGACCTCGTACAGTAAATGGAATCCAAGTCGAGTTCTTTTATTATCTTTGGAGCAGGTCTTTGGAGATGAAAATCCAAGTAATTTTACTTCACCTTTCACATTCTATCAAATATTTTCTTCCAAACGATTCAGATGAAGACTTTATTCTCACTCGCGGTTTCTGTTGACATCCATTTCTTATTCATATCGTTCCAATCAAATACGCTCTCAAGAAATTTCACAAGTAAGGAACTGAGGGCAGATATAACGAAACGGAAAGGTATTTTACTCAGGGAAAATTATAACCTAAATTTTGTCAATTAAATAAGTAATTAAAACAAAATATATTCTGGCAAATTAAAAATCTCATTAAAGAGTCAGTTACTTTAGCTGGAATTAGGCATAAAAATTTTGAAAACTAATTATTTTGATTCACTCTAATTCAAGCACCTCCCTTATAATACTTCGTTATACTATAATAACATTATATTATAACTATATAGTATAAATATTATTATATATATATAATATTATATATATTTATTATATATATTTATATTGTATATATATATATATATATATAGATTATATATATTATTATATATCATAATATATATACATATAATATATATAGAGAAAATCCATATATATTATATATATAAATATACTAGTATATATCATATATTATATATTTATATATATATATATATATATATAATATATATATATATATTAATATATATATATATATATATATATAGGTAATATATATATATATTATATATTATATATAAATTTTATATTGTACTCACATTTCCAAATACACTCCCTATATATATAGTATAAGATAATATATATATAGGTATATAAATTACTATAGAACATAATGATATTAATTCTATCATATAATCTATCTTATTTCTATCTATCACCATATATAAACCGTATAGTATTATTGATGTTATATGTATGTATAATAATAGAGTATATATATTTAACTTATATATATATTATTATATATATGTATATATATATTACTATGCAATTCTATCTAGTGAGTATATAATACATGTATATATATAATATATATTTATTATATATATATAATAACAATTAATAATTAATAATAATATAATTTTTACTATATATATATATATATTTGGCATATCATATTATATATATATATCATATAAATATTAGTGTATAATACGATATGATATGTATATAATTACTCTAGTGAATAATAAACCTAAATAAATATATAATAATATATATTATATAATATATACGTAGTAATATATTATATACAGTGGGTAATGAGTGAGACTTCTAGGATTAAAATATATAACGTAAGTAAAGTATATAGTATATTATATAATATAAGCAGTGTTTTAATATTATATATATACGTATATATAAATATATATATAAGTAATATAGATCGAATAATACTTTTCTATATAGGGTTACGATATACCTTTTCAGCTGATCCCTATAGTATTATAATATATATATATATATATATATATATATATTATATAATATTTATATTTATACATACAGTATATATATTTATATATATATATATATATTATACTATATATATATATATATATATATATAATAATATATAACTATATAATATATATATATATAAAATCTAATTTATATTATTATATTATATATATATTTATATACGAGTAAAATATATACTACTGAGCTAGTTATATATATATATATATATATAATATATATATATATTATATATATAATATATATACTATATATATATATATATATATATATATTATAATACATAAACCTGTTTGGCGTTTGAGCAAATAGTGGAAATTAAATACATATTCAACAAAACATTTATTGAATACATTTATTAATACAAATTGATTTTATTTCGGCATCCGGGTTTTCCATAAGGTAATTTAGGATCATCACAAACCTGTATTAAATATAAAAAAATCATAGTCCATCATATATTATTATTATTGTTCAAGGTGATATAATTAAAAAGTGGGATTTTGCCAGCAAGAATTTTGGGGCCAAAATATGAAGAACCAGATATTCGGAAAAAAACACGACCCTTATGTATCCACACTTATTTATCTATTTTATATATATATATTAATGTCATTGTATATTATTATTATTATTATTATTATATCTTAGTTATTATTATAAAGATATATATTATTGTATTTGATTATTCATCTTTTATTTAATTATTATTATTTATTTATTATTATTATTTATTATTATTATTATTAGTACTTATTATATTCTTATCTTTATTCCGTATTATACTATTTATTTATTGTTATTATAAGTTATATTATTATTATTATTATTATTATTATTATTATTATTATTATTTATTATTATTATATTATTATTATTATTATTATTATTATTATTATTATTATTATTTATTTTATTATTATTATTATGTCATTATTATTGACATTATTATTATTATTATTTATTTATTATTATATTATTATTATTATTATTATTATTATTATATTATTATATTATTATTATTAATTGTTTGTGAGTTATAACTAATATTATACTCACTTTTTATCTATTATAATTATTAAATAGTATATTATTAATTGCTTTGAGAGTTATTAATTTATTAATTATATTAATTTTATCTATTAGTAGTATATTATTATTGAGTATTATTATGATTATAATTATTCATATATTATAATCTCAAATCTTATCTTATACAGATACTTATTAATAATATTACTTATTATACTAACGGAATAGTATACTAATAGTAATATAAACTTTTTATCTAGAATATCGTATCATTCTTTTAGCCTCATATAGGAATATATAGTAGTTATAAAATAATGCATATTTCTTTATCATACATATATATATAATATACATATTTATCATATATTTATTAAATATTATTTGAGACGGGTACTAGTCATAATGATAATATATATTGTATTTTGATTTTATTTTATTATTTAATATATAGATAATTATAGTATATTATATAATAGTTCATAATCATTAAATTAATTATATTTTATATTATTTAACCTTATTTATATATATCTACTTAATATATAATATTATATTATTAATAGATTACACTGATTAATAATATTAGTAGATCAAATAATGATATATTTATTTGATATACGACCATTGTGCAATGCCATCAGAAGTAAAAATTTTATACTTATATAATATATTTTTTTTTATCATTATTAATATTATTAATTTGATAAATAGAGAAGAGGAAAATTAAAATTACTATTAATTATAATATAAATATCTAATGATATTATATTTAATATACCATATATTGTATCGACTATATAATTACAATATATGGTCTCACCTCATAAGTTATTATAATTATAAATGTGTAGTGAAAGTATTATATGAGTATAATGATAATATGGAAATTTAGCGGGTTGTTAAGTTACTCTTTTCTTCTATCCTATACCTACCACGTGCAGACGTGATGGTAATTGTTGAAGTTCTTTTGAAGTTTTCTCGAGATGACACTTCGTTTTTTACACAATGAAGAGATATACCTAGAATAGTCACAAGTTATTTGACCTTTACACTTAGCTTTCAGCTAGCTTTGAGAGTCGGCCCGCGCTGCGCCCTTATTTGAGCCTTAACACGGGGGGGGGCTCGTAGATTTCATGCCTCAATAACCGGACGTGACTTTATGAAGATTCCTCTTTTGAGTGTTGATTAAAATACTCACTAGTATATATCATACACACACTCGATAAGAATCGTTGTGAGAACTCTTTTATAGATGTGTGTCTTAAGCAGCGCGATAAGAAGATCAAAGCAACCTTGTATATTTTTAGTTAATATTTTATTAATATACTTGTAACTCTCTCTCTCACACACACACACACAGAGAGTCTCTAAGTATAAGGATAAAAGTAGAAAAAAAATTTTTTTACAGGGTGATAAATATATGTCACTAAACCTCTTTGTAGTCGAGATCAATTGTGGTAGGGTCAATCAAAACTAAATTTCTTGTCATTTCCCGGGAAATACTTACATGATGACTAGGAAGAAGAGAGTAAACCAGGTTTGTTCTCGACGTCATAGCAATATCTTACAGAAGAAACGGAGAATGAATAATTGTTGTCGATTTTGCCATTTGCATAAGGGTTTTCACTGAAGCTCATTGCTACGTGAGCTCTCAGTGTATAAGAAAATAATACACACATGCAAATTGGTTTGACAGTCTCTCTCTCAGAGATGCTGGAACACCAAGTTATTCGCCCTCTCTCAATCTTCGGTCTCCATCTTTCTGAGATTCATAGGAGGGGAATTCCAAATTGTTTATACTTTATCATCTAATGGAATCAGAGACATACCTTCGTTTGAGTTATTTAGTCTTATTCGGTTAGGGAAAATTTTTGCCGCCATGCAGAGTCATGATACCGCCCCTATTTACATTAGTAATTATCTATACAATAGCTGGATAATAGATATTATAGTCTATTATTTACATGAAGAATATATATTTTACACATACTTTAAACACGAGAAAGTTTCACGGTTAAAATATATATATATAATTATCTCTTATTTCTGATTTTTCCCATTTGTAGGATTCATAAAATATATTTCCACGTAATCAATTTTACCAACATTTATATCACCAGAAGTTTTTTGTGCAATTTTATTTGTTTCGCACCCCCTAGGTATTAATTAAAAGTGACTTATAATAATTACCGACTCGCCTATAACTTGAAAACTCTCAGTCAACCTTACTATAATATAATATCGTATGAAGAATAACTATATCATTACTCGATAATAATATAATCCTTATAACGAGGTACTACGTTCCTTAATTAATCAGCTATATAGTATACTGATCTCTCGCTAGCTATCGACCTTAAAGTAAAACTACGTGACCTTATTATCTTTATCTTAATTAACTCCAAAATACAATATAAGCCTTATACGCTCTAGTTATTTACGTTTCATTGATCATCGGTATCTATTAGTTATACTGATCTATAATTAATCAGAGGCCGAAAACGCTATCATTATTATATCACCCTCTATTCTCACACACTCGCATTAGAATAAATAGTTTCAAAAATCACTAAATGTTTCTCGCTTAGCTATGATCAGCCGCTCCAAAATATATTTCGCGTAAGCAAAACTGAATAGTGATCCATAAGTGCCTGATAACCAGATATGTATAATAATATATGACATAATAAGACTGGCTCCACCCAACCACGTGCCTGTGTCTGAGCTTCTCTCGGACCGCTCATCATTCTGACATTCTAACTCGGAGTCGTATACCCATGCTGGTGCTCCTAAGAAGAAAGCAAACCGATAATACTAAGTTTCATACCCAACTTTCCTAAGCAAGATCCGCAACAGCTGAAATTCGCTGAGACTATTATGCTCTTGAAATCTTTTGCAATCAGTTCTACAAGGAATATAGGTTGGCAAGCGGAGGTAAACACAGGAAAAGGTCGAGACCTGCGACCGGTTCCTCACTCGATAAACTTCGCGAAGTAAAATTAATTAATACGACGAATCTCGATACATAGAGAGGAGAACTGTATAAATATATATGTTGAATAATAATCAATCTATAATTATATAAAGGTTTTTGTCATTATCATCACTACCATCTAAAATACTCTACATAGGTACAAAATAAATATAAAACACTCGCTTTTAAAAAGAATCTCCCCTAATATGTTCCGGTAGTCCCGCTAAGTAAAACACCCATATGCACCGAGATATATCTACTTTATCATCATCGATATTTCCTTACCAGTATCTATACCATATTTCGATTGCCACGAAACAACTCGGAAGAATATTGGTAATAGCGATACTTACACAGCATACATACTAATACTTCTATCCACTCAACTATGAATACGTTCATCTATAAAAGATAAACAATCTAGTAATATATGAAGGCAAATGAATGGCTCGGAAAATATATACATTGTCAATATCGAGAACCAACTGCAGGTATAGTGAAAGACTCTCACTATATATGCACTAGCTTTATGGCTGTACCACCGCAAGGTCCGAGACACTTATCGATACGGATCTTACTTAATTTTAATATAATGTTTCGCTTCTCTAAATTAATGTGGTGAATAATTGTCTGAAAACTATATTTATATGCAGAATCCAACTACGAAACCTTCAGGTCTTTTTCGAATTTCTTAATCTGAACGCTCCACTCTCCCAAGGTCACGAATCTCCCGGTATATTTTTTATATATCTCTTTATAATACTTTTTTTTTTTTTTTTATACAATGAGCCAAGAAATTTTTGGCTCGAAAATATACGTGAAGAAATAACCTAGCACTGGTCTTCCTTCAACTTATTATTTTTGTGGGAGATCCCTTCTGTATACACACAAAACTAAATATTCCTATCTTGTCGAAAAAACGAAAAATCATTAATCTCAGTGTTGTACACCAATCTCCCGAGAAGTAAAAAGTAACGTTATTTCGTGCCCGATCGAGCGCAGAAGCTCGGACGCCCTGATTGAGCTTCGTGTGTGATTATAGAGAAGTGGTTTTAAGGTTAATTTTCACACACACGTTAAATCCTGTACTCTATATATTATTATTTTTGTGAGTGTACTCAAAACCGAGTTTAGTCTCCCTTTAAAATCGCAACACTCATTATGTGCTTTTTCATAGGATTATTACAATAAGGTTGTCTTAGCAATCCCACATAGCTCTCATGAGGTCTTCTCCTCCTTCCTCTCGACGAGATGTGAATACGCGTCAATTGTTGGTCCTACTTGAGAATGCAGATAGATTTCTAACGTAAATAGAGTATGTCATTTTTAATATCCTAGACGCAGGTGTTGCACTCATAAATTCCACGGATCTTATAATTGCGATGACCATAATAGAACAATTAATCTACTAAAACAAACTATGATGGTGAGATAAGAATAATAATAACATTATGTAGAATTAATCTTTTATATTATATATAGAAAATTTGTGACAACTTCTTAGAATATACCAAAGTGACTTAATGTTGGGGTACCTCACCGTCACTGCGCTTCGATGCTTCAAAGGGCACGAAATAACGTTACTATTTATTTTCACTATCTCGTGGACAGTAGAAGAAGAAAATAGTGTTTGTGATATTATTAAAATGTATACTATTCATTTTATTTTTAATCGATTTTTGACAATAATGTCTAAGTGTGTACCATTTTCGTTTTCGATTTGGTGTAAATACATCCATAAATACATAATTAAGTTTATTTCATATACACTGTGACCTCTCATGTTATCCTACGGTAACAATGAATCATAATATAAATGAAGGTTCCGTATTCATAAATGAGTTTGAGAAAGGTTGATCATTTAAATTATTGCATTTGAAGGGCGTTATAGTGATATTTTATTATTACTTTTTATCATTGAAATGTTTAGTATGTTTGCTTGCCTTTTTGAATCGCACCCAAAATATGCATTGCATTTGAAGATTATATTCTTTTATATTTATGTATTTATATACACGTTTTACCACTCAGTGTTAGCATGGGAAAATATAGCCACCCCTCAATTATAACTGTAGTAAAAAAATTTGAAAATTATTATATTTATGTCGTACTTATGCCCAAAATTTGCTTTAGCAAAAATTTGACATAAGTGCGAAACAAATTGTATTAAAAAAAGGCTTCCTCCACTGCCTTGTTGATGCATTCTCCTCCCGCTCTCTTCCTCAGGTCTCACTCGGACTCATTACCCACTTGCTTGTCCTAAGAAGAAAGGAAATCCAATTACAAGAAACCCAAACTTTTAAGCACGGAGTGGTAAAACTTCAGGTAAAAGTCCGCTAAACAGCTCAGAATCGATTCTCATCTCAATTTAACCAAAGCTTTTCAAAGAAGTTGGCCAAGGGAGTTTAAGTACAGCGGAAATTAAGTCGATGGACTGTCTCATCGAAAAACTTTACGACTCGGGAAAAAAAGGAGGAGAATCCAATAAAAGGGAGACGGGTTGTCTATTTTATATTTTATTTTTTTATTTGAAATCTAAATCTATCAATCTTTACAGCAAATGGCTTTAAATTACCAATCATAACATATATAGAGGGCCTACACAAAAACCTAATTATGCTCGTGTCACTCTTATCACAAGCATTCGCCTTAGAGGCGACATTTATATTTAATTTTATAGTGATCGTTTCACGAAGAACACTGAAAAAACGTATTATTACGTAAACGTTGCTTACGTCACGATATAAGATAACATTAATTTGTGAATATTTAAATAGAAATAATATAATTAATATTTATTAACTATTACGGTAATTATAAAATATCTAGATTAAAATCTCAGTTATGACGAAGATTGGTTCAATGTGGCTTTTATAAGTATATTCCACTACTAGTAACTTAGACTAACTAATAAGGTGATGGGCCGGTGCGCACGAGATGGAGCCTATTAATAGTTTCATCAAGTGTCATACAAGGTAAAATCCATGACTGAAATTATTTTCCGCTTATATG
>JABUQX010122856.1:12500-19219 GCA_015478945.1 Trachelipus rathkii | reverse complement strand
TACGTTGTTAGGGCGAAGTTTGTTAATGTTAGTGTTTATTGTAAAGTAAGTTGTGTTGGTTTGTCGTTGTACATTAATATTTCTTAGTTGGTTATGTATGTTGGTTTATTAATGTAAAACGTGGTACGTTACTTATACTCGATGGTTTAGTATAATAAAAGAACTTATTTTTGTGTTATGTTTGGAAAAAACTTTGCTATGTTGACAGTTATTTCGTTGGTCTGTATGATAATTAAACCAGGTTATGATAAATTCTTGTTAAAATATTACTGTGTCAATGTAAAATTAACGTTAAATAGCTGAGAGATATGTTTGGAAAAAGCATGAATAGGTTTAGTTCTTTGCTATGCAATGTTAGTTACTTACAGGTGTTAAGTGTGGACCTTGTTAATGCTAACAGTTTATTCTGCTTAAGTTGTGATAGATTCGTCGTTTGTACATTATTTTCTTAGTCCATATGATGCTATGTTAGCTTATTAATGTGAAAACCTGCTATGTTAGCATATATTCGTTGGTTAGTATAATAAAGAACTCATTTTGTGGCGACCGGGTTTCGTTATTCAAACGATGTGTAATTTATATTAATTGTAAACCGAATGGCGACTGCTACATGGCTTGTATATCCTGCCTGAGGGTCAAATATAATAAGTATTGCATCACTTTATGCAAATGGTTATAGCTTAAAATCATTTTCATGTTTAGAGTTGTTATTTTCTGAAAGGGGGAAGGCGTCTAAAAAGAGATAATGTTATTTGGGATAAGGTTATGATAATTTTGTTAAATATTACTATGATACATGTAAAAAACTTTGTTACGTTTGCATATACTTCGTGTCCTGTATGATAATCGGCTAAGGTTATGCATACATTTTTTGATAAATGTTTCTGTGTCAATGTAAGATTAAGTTAATATGTTAGAGATATGCTTGGAAAAAGGATGAACAGGTTACGTTTTTTTATGTACAAGTTAGTTACTTTACTGGTGTTAAGTGTGGCACTTGTTATGTTAACAGTTTAATTAGGGCGTAAGTGTGTTAGCTTTGCGTGTACATTTTTCCTAGTTCATATGATGCTATGTTAGCTTATTAATGTGAAAACTTGTTATGTTTGCAGATATTCACTGATTAGTATATAAAGAACTCAGTGGAACTTTTGTTAATGGTAACAGTTTTATTCGTATGTAAGCTTGTGTTAGGTTTGTCTTTGTCCATTATTTTCTTAGTTCATGTTACGCTATGTAAGTTTTATTGATGTGGAAACTTTATTAGGTTAGAGTATATTCTATGATAATTTACCAATGTTGTGATAAATTTTAATTAAATGTTACTGAAAGTCAGTGTAAGATAACGTTAATATGTTCGATAATATCTTGAAAAAAGCAGATTAGGTTACGCCTTTTGCATACCAATGTTAGTTGTTTACATGTGGTTAAGTGTGGAACTTTGTATGTTACAGTTCTTATTCTGGTTGTAGTTGTGTAGGTTTGTCTTTGTTGCATTATTTCTGTTCATGTTACGCGTATGTTAGTTTTGTTGATGTGGAAACTTTATTAGTTAGCATATTTTCGTTGATCAGTATAATTAACCACTGTTGTGTTAAATTTTAGTTAATGTTACTGTGTTAGTGTATAGTGTTGTGAAATGTTAGAGTTAAGCTTGAAAAAGTAAGATTAGGTTACGTTTTTGTATGCTATATTAGTTTGTTTACTGGTGTTAAGTGTGAACTTTGGCGTTAACAGTTTATTCCTGTTAAAGATGTGTTAGGTTTTGTCGTTTGTGGTTATATTCATAGTTCAGATGAAGCTAAGTAAGCTTTATTAATGTGAAACTTTGTTTTACGTCAGTATACTATTGATTGATGTTTGATATAGAACTTGTTTATGTTTGTTTTTTCCAAAATGATTACTCGAAATGGTGCACTTGATAATAGATCAATAGACAATAGATCAATAGATCAACAGGAGGGTAGCCGGATGACGGCTGGATGGTGGTTTGAATTACTGGATTTACTGATTTAGGTATGTAAAACGTTACAATTTAGTAAAAATTTGACCTTAATCAATAGATAAATAGATCAAGATGGTCCCAAGAGGGAGGTTGATAGTGGTTTTGATTTAGTGATTTACTTTGCTTTAGGGTATGTAAGAACGTTACAATTTAGTAAAAATTTTGACCTAATCAATAGATCAATAGATCACGACTGGACAGAAGGGTTGGTTGGTTTGCTTTAGTGATTTACTGCTTTAGGGTATGTTAAAACATGAAACTTTTAGTAAAAATTTGACCTTAAATAGATCAATAGGTCACAGATGGTCAGGAGGGAGGTTGGTAGTGGTTTGATTTAAGTGATTTTACTGGCTTTAGGGTATGTAAAACATGAAAAATTTTAGTAAAATTTGAGAAACTTAATCCTAATAGATCAATAATCACGACTGACAGGAGGGGTGGGTTGGGCACGTTTTAATTTAGTGATTTACTGCTTTAGGGTATGTAAAACATGAAATTTTAGTAAAATTTTGACCTTATCATTCAATAGATCAGCAACTGGGAAAGGATGGTGCAGGAAGGGGGGCTGAATGGTGTTTGGAATTTACTGATTAACTGTCTTTTAAGGTATGTAAAAACGTAAATTTGTTAAGTTATAAACATTAAAAGTGTTAGAAATTTTATTTTATTTATTTATTTATTTATTTATTTATTTATTTATTTTTTATTTTTTTTTAGGTTCTTGAAACCATATTTTTCGAAATCTAACAGATCCAATAAACATATTAAGCAACTAGTATTCGTTGTTATAACGAATGTTATTTAACTAAGCAACCGCAGTGCTCAGCACCGGTGCCGGAGCCAACTCTTCAGATTCCTATACTAACTCTTTCTAGAAACTCAACTCTGAATCTTCTCACCAAATTTAGCTTTATACGAACAACTTAAATTTATTTTAGGGGGTGGGGGTCTCCCTTCGGGGGGACCCTGGGGATGTACATCATCCATGATAGGATACCTCCCATCTAAGCACCACTAATTTTATCACGATACGTTAACTCTAACTTAATATAGATATAGGTCGGAACCAGAGGCGCGGTGCGGTGCGGTGCGGTGCGGTGCGGTGTGGTGCGGACCGGTGCAGTGCCGTGCAGTACGGACTCGGAGTCGCTGAAGCAGGCGCAAAAGGGGTTAAAAAACACTCAGAAGTGATCCCCTTCGGGATCACTTCTTCGAGCCGGAGCGGAGTCTGAAACCAACCGCGGCGGAGCGTAGCCGGAGCGAGCCTGAGCCGGAGTCGGAGTCGAGTCGGAGTCGGAGGTCGGAGTCGGAGTCGGAGTCGGAGTCGGAGTCCGGAGTCGGAGTAAGGAGTCGTAAGTCGGAGTGCGTAAAAAAACGTTTCCTTACAGGAAACGTTTTCGACTCAGATTCGTTTTCTTCGAGAAACGAATCTTCGACGTAATAATAATAATAATTGTGTGTATGTGTATGTGTACGCGCGCGCTCTCTCTCTCTCACGCGCATCGAACCCCTGGATCGATGGGAATTAGCCGTTAGGCCTAATCAATCTCGGGTTGGGAAAGCCAAAAGGGTAATAAACGAAGGGCGTAGCGCTACGCTCTCGTTGGTGACCCCTCTATATACATCCTACAGACTTGAAAATTTACACGGATTCTCCTTATCCATATATAGTTATATTCCAAGTTTAAGCAAATTATCTCTTATACTTTTTGAGAAAAAAGCTGTAGGCGGCCCGATGGTGCAGTCACTCTTTAATATATATATAAATATATATAAATATATATATATATATAAGTATTACTTTATATATATATTATATATATATATATATATATATATATATATATATAGATATATTATATAATATATATTATAATATATATTATATATATATATCATATATATATATATACTACTCTCAAAATAACGCACCACAAGGGTAAATGTCACTCGCAGGAACGGGAAGTCCCTATACCACATGAAATCCCTGCACCAACACAGATGACAGCATCAGTGTAACTGATGTAACCACCCACAGTACATCGCTGCAGTATTGGGCCGTCACCGCGATAAATTTAGAAAACATAAACCACGTAACTAGACATGGGAGAGGTGGGGGTAGGTTATGTCGGGGGAATAATCGAGCGAGGATCATTTCACGTACGAGCCGACTCCGATAAACATGGAGATGAACTTGTGCGCGTCAAACTGTCAAGAGACAGTGCGTGGCAAATAACAACAATTCACGCCGAAGGAACAACGGGTTACTGGGCAACTTGGTCCGATCGGTTTTCGCTGTAGCGCCCAACACGATTGCAAGGGTGGTCCAACGTAACAGAAACCCTGAGCAGAAATGACGCCAGCGAGGACAAAGGAGGTACAATGCCACGACACCGCGCGAAGACTGAATTTAAACGTCTGCGTCAATTTACGAGGGCACACGACGGCTCGGACAATCTGGTATATACAGCTGGCGGAGGTACACCGCACCAGGGTGAGTGACAAACAGTGCGTCGACGACTTTGCAGAACATAATTACCGGTCCCGGAGGCCTGCCATAGGTCTACCGACATCCACGGACATCAACAGGGCGCAAGTGGCATTTGCCCGAGAACACATCCATTGGACGGTCGACGATTGGGCAAAGGTGCTCTTTACGGACGAGTCGAAAGTGTCTCTGTACGCCTCGGACAGGCGTGCTGAGTATACCGATGACCGCAACGGAGAGGTTCGCGCAATGCAATGTGCCTGGCAGGTGCCGCAATTTGAGGTGTTCGCGTTTATGGTATGCGGGAGGCATCCGGGCCTACGGAGTTGCACATCTTCGATGGAGGCACTCTTACAGCCGTAAGGTATATCACAGACATCCTCGAGCCATATGTCGTGTCATATGCCCTCTACATCGGTGACTCATCCTAATGCATGAAATGCAAGACCACACAAGGACCAATGTGTGAACGACTACCTTAGGACGGTTCAAATTACGGCGTTGAGTGGCCAGCAATATAGATCTTGACGCTAAACACAATCGATCATCTTGTGGGAATACCTGAACGTCGACTTCGACAGCTGCAACTCCTCCACGGAAAACCTCCCGGACCCTTTGACAGGCACTGCACGACGTAAGGGATCAAATCCACTGTCCAGGAACATTCGCCCACTCATCAAGAGCATGCCAGGACGGTGTCAGGCAGTCATACAGTGCATAGTTGTCATACACGGTATTGAGACACTTAAAAAATTCCCGCGGTCATTCGCATACGTACACATTGTGTGTTTTGCCAAGCGCAGAACCTCCAACCCGCTGAGAGACCCTTGGCTGCACCTGGCCTCGCACTATATCAACCTATCGGTTCGGGGTGGAATACCCCATGTTCTTCTTCATTGTCTACATAAAGTGTCTTCAGGTTTCTTCAACCTTTCTACCTCTTCCTTTGCCGTACCTTGTGGTGGCGTGCGTTAATTTTGACGAGTGATTATTTATTATATATTTATAATATATATAATATATATTATAATATATTATATATATATATATATATATATATATATATATATATATATATTATATTATATATATATATATATATATATATATATACTATATATGGGGCATCCCTTTGTGGGAAAGAAAGAATTCTCATAACATACGCTCTGAGAATCGTTAAAGGACACTGGTAGCTGGATTGGGCCCCCGCTACCACTTATTTATGCATTAGGAGTGCTCATGCATTCCTCGCCCCTGGTCCGTCGATCGTCGTAAGCAAATGTTTTGTATATCAGTGTAGCTGTTTGAGTTTAGGAACATGAAATTTCAAAGGAATATATGGCAAGATGAAGAGGACAGAAATCGTGGATGTATTTAGAAAGTAAATTTTTACTTGCTTTGACTAAATTTTTTTTTAAAAGAAAGTGGTGATTGCGAATTGCGAATGGTGTAGGGTGGCATGTGTGTGGTGGAGTGGAGAGGAATGTTAGTGTGAGAGAAGTAGTTGCGATTCTGAAAAGTGATGTTCGAAGCAGATTTATATTGAATTTTATTTGTGGGAGTGATAAAATAAGAATGGTTATATTTAAATTTTGAGAGGTTAAGGTATGAATGGTTGTTGCACGGGATCCATCTAAGGTGGGGGGTGTTGAGGAGAGCGAGACTTTTTTAGGATGATCTGAATGATGTTTTGGATGGGTTGAGTGTTGGATTCAGAATAACTGTGATGGGACACGATTGAATAGATAGGTGGTCAAAAGAGGGATGATATAACAGCTGCCTTTGAGTTTGCGGGAGAAAGCGAGAATGGTAGAATGGGGATTGACTTCTGTGAGGAGAGCTATGTTTGTGTAGGTGATACATTCTTCGAGCACAGGACTGTCCATAAGAATTCTAGAGTTGGTGTTATAGAAATGGTATGTAAGTGATGAATATGACTGATTTTGTGTTGGTGAAGATGTTGAAGTATGTTTAACTAAGGTTAAATAAATCATTGGGTTGAGAAAAGAAAATATTAGATCATAATGTTGTTTTATTTAAAATTAAATTAGTAGCGGCATGGGTGGAAAAGGAAAAAAAAGAAGTGGGAAGAATTACTAGCAAGAAGTTAAATGAACATTGTTATAAGGAAAAGTATGTGATAGAGCATCTACAAGTAAGTCAATGTAATGTGAACAAGAAGAAAATTAGAAAATCTGCTGGCAAATGAAGGAAGCTCTTGTTAAA
>JABUQX010122856.1:0-7500 GCA_015478945.1 Trachelipus rathkii | reverse complement strand
GTAAAATGTCCTAGGGTTACTGTGAAAGGTTCTTTTGATTTGAAAATAGTTATAGGACATGACGAGAAATTAGTAGTATAGTTAAGCAGAAGCGATAGCAAGCATGTTTTGTCATCAATGGATGTGAAAGGTTGTGATTGAGGGCAAACCGCTGTTTTTCCTATGTTACGACAATAATCGTGGACCGAATTCCGCAAATAAGTATATTTTCTCTGTCCATAATTAACGAAAAGGTAATTATTCGGTGTATTATATATTATTCGAACGGACGATTCATTAAATGGAATGTATGTTGGGAATGGAATTAGTTTTATATGAACTATATCTTTCATTTGAAATTGAATGGAGTTAGTGTAATTAATTCGAAACTGGCGTGAGTGGTTGATTTGTATGTTCCATGATTATGTCGAAAAATGCAATGTTATGTTTGATGTTCAACGGTATACTAGGATGTAATTGGTGTGTTGTGTCATTTCTAGTATATAATGGCTACAAAAAAGAATTGGTGTGAATAAAGTTGATCAGTTAGTTATCTTGTTTTTTTCTATTGTATGAAGTGGATAACTATTGATGTATCATTGTAATTGTTAAAGCTGAATGTTCAACTAATTGTAAGTAATAATTTTTACTACTATGTTGATTAAGTATGTTGTGGGTTGCAAGTGATCTGTTTTGAAATTCAATTAATTTTTGTAAGTTAATTTGAAATTCTGTTAATGTTCGGGTATTTGACTTTAACTGTTCTTTAAGTTCATTAATTAATAAATTTGAGGTACCCGCAAATGTTCCTAAAATATTTATCTTTTTTCTTAAAAATTTAATTTGTTTATCAGTCGCGGTACCAAATAAAATATTAAGTATATCTCCTCCCAATTCGAAAGCAGCTCTTTTGTATTTTGTTTGGGAGTAAATCCATGGTAAGCTTTTAAGTTCGGATAATTTACGAGATATTACTTTAGTTCTAATACTAATGAGTTGAAATTCCCATTTATGTGCTCTTTGATTTATGGAAATATTAATAAAATTATCATTAAACGCAGGTAAAAATTTATCGTTTAAAGTATCTATCATTTTAGTGGTTCTATAAATAGTAGTTTTAATTTCTGATGGGCATTCTAAAGATACAATCAAGTCAAGATATCCTTCAATAAAAATTTTTAACCTCACCGGCATCAGGAGTGATACAATATGATACCTGGCAGTACTCTTGTTTCTTCATTAATGTTAGTGGAGATGGATAAGACTGCAGGTAAAAGAAGTAATGCAAAAACTGGATGTAACATTTTCATTACAGTCTGAAATGATTATTACTTCGATTTAATAAATTAGGTCGCCGTTTCATTAAATTAAAATAATTAATTAAATGTATTAAATTCTTTTAAAAGTTACCTATGATTATACTAGAATTACGTTAATTTTGAAAATTTAAAATTTGAATCAAGTTTGATATGTTTCTGATAATAAATTTTATAAATGAAATCAAGTTTGATAGTTCTCTGATAATTAAAATAAAATAAACTTTATAAAATGAAATCAAGTTTGATAGGTCTCTGATAATTAAAATAAAATAAGTAAGCTTTAAGTGAAAACTTAAAAATTATTAACATTCTGATTATAAATAAAATTAGAATTAAAATTAAAAAATCTTTAAGTGAAAACTTAAAAATTATATCATTCTGATTATAATTAAAATGAAAATTAAAAATTAAAAAATTTTTACTATTAATAAAAGCTGATTATATAGCATGAGGCTAATTAATATTAAGAAAAAAGCTAATTATATAGCATAAGGCTAATTCTGAATTAAAATCAAAATTAAAAAAAAATCTTAATATTAATAAAAGCAAGCTGATTATATAGCTTAAGGCTAATACTTAATTAAAATTTAAAATTAAAAAGATTCTTAATATTAAATAAACAATTCTGATTATATTTTTATTATTCTAATATTAAAACGAAATTTTTCGATTTTTATTTTGTTTTCTTTTTAAAATAAAAAATAATAATAAAAAAATATTACTAAATAAAAGTATATAGACGTGGTTCTTTAAACACACGTCAAATTAAAATTTTTCTATTTTTTTATGTTTTTTTAGTTTCAAAAGAGAATGACCCCTGGGGGCAAAAAATTTTTTTTCCGAATTCGTAACGGACATAATAAAAATTGTATACTATACTAAATTGATGATGAATAGAAAGTGTAAAATTGTTGCTATTTGTGTGATATGGACATAATACAAAAACTTAAACCTAAAGTGATAAAAACAAATAAAAATAAAATAAAAAGATTTATGTTACAAATGGTTTTACAATGTAAGAGATTAACTCTTTAGAGGCCAAATAGTAGAGCCTATTCCTCGATGTGGCCCATGCTTCACGGCGAACACGGGAAAGGGTCACTTCTACACCGCAACGGTCGCAGACGACTCCTTTGTGTTTGATGTCAGCTTCTTGTTGGTAGAGATTGAAGAGATTCATGCTCTTTTTGTCTTGTTTGGCTCCTTGTAACCCTCTGTTCCACATCCCTCGGACCTCTGAATTGCTGGTGAGGTCTATACGACGGATCTTCTTTTCTATCATCTTTTGTGCCTTCAGATGTTGGATAAATCCGTAATTTCTTCCGGAGGTGTTACCTCATCATCTTTGGGAAGTGCTTCAGCGGAACTTGGCACATTTTCCCCTACAGTTCCTTCTGCAAGTGGTGGTACCAAAGTATCCTCTTGTACTTCTGCAATGACAGGCTGTTCCTCATGTTCAGAACTGTCTGAAATATATGAATCCTCTTGTCTGATTGGTGATAGAGACGGTCTATATCCTCTTACTTGAGTTCTTGTTTGGGGAGTAGAATTCATTAATCTACTTGCCGTTGAGAGTATTTCAGGTATTATTGTTGGTTACAAGAAGTTTGTGTTTCCTATCTACAGGATTCTTTTGTTCTTGTGTTGAATCCTCTGGTATAACATATTGTTCATCATAAAAATTAGGGGGAATCCACGAAGAAGTGGTGGGAGATTCCTGATCATCTATCTGTCGATCTACTTCTTCAGGTTCCATACTTGTTCTTTCTGTTGTAACTTTTGGGGAATCCAATGTTTCTTGAATAGCATCAGGATTCCAAATCTCATCATTATCAAAAGAAAAATGAGATTCTGTAATCTTTTCTACTGGAATTATCTTTACATTATCCCGGTGAACCGGAAATAATTTCGTTGAATTTAAACATGAAAGCATAAGCTTATTTGGCTCTTTTATTTGATTCACAATAAAAGGTCCTTCAAATCTTTTGTTCAATTTAGAACTTTGTTCTGGTTTCTTTATAGCATTCACAAAAACATAATCGCCCACTTTCAATTCTCTTTGTGTGGCATGTTTGTGTTGCTGTTCCATAGCTTTAATTGTTTCCTTTTCTAGACTTTCTCTAGCTAAGTCTCTTATTGCTTCCATTCTTTCCACTACGACAATCCACTTCACTCTGAAATGAATTTTTACTATTTTCCGATGTTTATTTGTAAATGGAAGAGACATAGTCAGGCAGTTTCGTAGGAAGTCTTTTATATACCATGTAGGACAAAATGTGAGATGATCCAAATATGATCGATTATAACGATGTAGTATTTTGCTATTCTGAGCAAAAGATAGGATATTTTGACAACTCTATGATTGTTCTTTTGCAGAAATGACGCGAGGAAATTTTCTAATATCCGCATTTCAGTCTTTCAAACGTACCCCATTTTGGCTTGGTTTATAGGGCAGAAATATTAACCTTTCTTTATCCTCCAAGCTTTACATAGCTCTTTAAAGGGCCAGCTGAGGGTTAAATTCTGGGCATTGTCCGCAGGCTTAAATAACTTTCTGGGCTCGAATTGCCGCATAATACTCTTCTTGTAAAGGCTTGAGGCAGAATCTTGGCTTGTTCATTGATTTACAGGCGACTAACTCGCAATAGCGAGTCAAAACATTCCTGAAGACGAGAATGTGTTTTTGGCCCTGAAATTGAACCATGTGGGAAGTTTTCCTATACTATCCACATGTACTCTGGAAAACGGAGTATAAGGAAGAGGCCATCTGTTGATTTCTGCTTTTGGAGGCCTAGGACCTTTAACCTTTAGCACAAGATACGCACTGAGAACAGTACTCCTTTACTAACTTACTTAGATGAGGAAAAACGTATCTTTCTCTAACTCGCTTTTCAGTCCTTTGCTGTCCTCCATGCCCACTTCCAAGTGAAGAATGGCAATGATCAATCACTGAGTAGATCATGCTATCTGGGACCTGTATTACATAAGGTTCCTTTCTGGTTGCATAGTACAATACTTTCTTATGGAAAATATGTGGATAAGTATTAGGGTTTTCTTTAGCCCACTTTACTAATTCTTTTAATCTAGGGCAATTTTCTTGTTCCCTATTGAAAGTTTCTTCGTTAAAATAAAATCTTTTCTTGGTAGCATCGGTTTCTTTTCTTCTTTAAAGAAATAAACGTTTGGAGCTTTTGCTGGGTGCCTACTCAAATAATCAGGCGGAATATTAGTTTTTCCTGTCTTATATTTTATAGTTGGTGAAAAACTATTGACAAATAAATTCCAACGGGCTAGCCTACCCGTTTGTTGCTTATTACGAAAGATAAAACAAAGAGGTTGATTATCAGTTAATATGGTGATGTCGTAACCAAACACCGTATTTTTAAACTTCTGAAGTGAAAAGACAACAGCCAAACATTCCTTTTCTATGGTATCATAGTTTAGATTCACTGCCTCTTAACCCTAAAAACATCCCAAAATTCTTATGCAAATCTGCCATCGGAGTTGATACGGTGTTAAAATAACTCCTCCTAATTCCGTAGTCCACAGGCGTCTGTACCTACAAAAAATGGCTTGAATAATCTGAAAATTAACCTGAGGTTTGAACAAACCAATTTCTTCTATTCTAAGAGTCAAATGCTTTTTTGTGGTTTCTTCGCTTCCATTCAAACTTAACATTCTTCTTTATTAAATTATATAATGGTTTCGCAATTAGTGCAAAATCACTAATTAAAAAGCGAAAATACGAGAAAAATCCTAATAAGGATTGTGTTTCTTTAACACTTGTTGGAGGGACGAAACTCTTCATCGATTCTATCTTCGCTGGATCTGGTGAAATTCCGTCTCTTCCTATTTTAAATCCTAAATATAGTACTGAGGTCTGTAGAAAGTGACATTTTGTCAATTTAACTCTCAATTTGTTTTCTCTAAATGCGGTAAAAACTTTCTTTAAGTTTTCAAAATGTTCTGCTTTATTTTTACCCATGATTAAGACATCATCTAAATACACTTGGGCAATAGGTCCTAATAAATGGTTCAACGCGACTTGCATTGTTCTAGCATAGGTACTAGGGGCATTTCTATGCCCAAATAATAATCTGGTTGGGCAGAATAATCCTTTCCTTGTACGGAAAGCCATTAATTTCTGTGTTTCCTCCTCAACTTCGAGGGAATGGTACGCGTCGATTAAATCACAGCTAGTAAAAATGGTACTGCCTCCTAGGGACGAGAATATTTCGTCTATTGAGGGCAATGGGTACACATCTGGGACGCTGAAAGAGTTTAAATACCGATAGTCTATACAGACTCTAGGTTTGTTTGAATTCTTTTTGGCCACCACCAGTAGAGGTGAACTATGTGGCGAGTAACAAGCTTTAATATATCCTTTCTTTAAAGCTGCATCTGTAAAATTATCTATGTCTTCCAGATAGCGATGTGGAAGACGATACTGTTTCTAAAAATTGACCTTTGGAGCATCTGGGTAAGTTCTATTTCAAAACTTCTTGTATGGGACAAAACAGGAACTGCATCATCATCTAGAGCAATAACGTCCTTGTATTCCATTAACAAATCCAGAAGTTCTTCTAAATGCTCAGGTTTCTGTAAAATAGAGACATCTGCCTCTTCTTTACTTAAATTTTCTGTTATAATCTCTCTGTATGCATTTTTCAACTGTTTATCTGACAGATTTTCTGAGCAGGTTACTATACAAGTAGATCCTATTTGCTTATTTTCTGTAGCAATATCAGTTTTATTAAAATATTCTTTTTCATTAATTTTTAAAATAGGATGACATTTCCCTATATATTTATTTCTTCTTAAATAAAAAGGTTTGTCACTTAAATTATTCATAACTCAAGATAGACTTCTTGTTTTCCTTACTGGGCATTACAGCTATTGCAATAAATATAATGGCCCTAAGGAAAAAGCAGGTGTTATTAAACACTTCTTTTCCAATTTCAAATCTCTTTTATTCTCTGGTCTGACTTTCAAATAACCATAAGATTGAGCAGGTGCCATTGTTTCTTCTATTAATAGCAATTGAACTTCTATTTCTTCGTCTGCTATTAAAGGTCCTTCCTCTACTGGAGGAAGTTGTGAATTTTCTTTGTTCTCTTGAAGAACAACATTATTTTTATTTATTTCTATCTTTGTAGGCTTCTTCAATGAGCCTTTAATAATTTCTGTCTTTGTAGGCTTCTTCAATGAGCCTTTATTTAATTATCTCTTTTAGGCGTTTTCGCAATGAGCCTTTAGTAATAATTCTCTTTGTAGGCTTTTCAATTGAGCCTTTATTAATTATTCTCTTTGTAGGCTTTTCCAATGAGCCTTTAGTAATAATTTTCTTTGTAGGCTTTTCCAATGAGCCTTTAGTAATAATTTTCTGTGTAGGCTTTTCAATGGAGCCTTTATTAATTAATCTCTGTGTAGGCTTTTCAATTGAGCCTCTATTAATTACTGGTTTACAGTTATCACTGTAATTGTTTAATTTAAACTTATCATTCCTATTGGAATTATCTAAAAATCTTTTTTATGATTAAAATCAGTTCTTCTTTCTTAGTTATTCTTTCTCTTGTTCATGAGAAAGAGATTCCTAACTTGCAAAGATTTTACTTTTTATTTCGCTTATCCCTTTCCTTTAAAGATTTAAATGTGATGAGAAGGTCTATGGTTATAGGTTAGAGTAGCTAAAAAGACTGTACCTCAATAAAATCCATTCCAAAGTTCCAGTGCCTTTTCAGTTTTACACACTAAAAAGGTGACTGGGTAATACTGTTGGTGTAGTCTCAAAAGTAGATCAACTTCTCCTATAGGATGGATCATCTGTGTTCCAATCCCTTGGACTATAATACTAGCCGCTTTAAGAGGTAGTTTAAATCTTCCTTCTCTTTCTATTTCCTTTAATCTATCCAACGAAATCAAACAGGTTGTGCTCCCTAAATCTAGAAGGCTATGAACTTCATCCTCGTTCTGACCTTTTGTTGGAGTCAAAAATATTGACAAAAAAATAATGACATCCCAATTTTGGGGGTCTAATTCCTACACCAAAGAAGCTGGATGTTACTAAACCACCTCTCTTCTTTAAGCTTGAAGTATTTTCTTTAATTATTCTTCTTTTTACCATTTCTTCATTTAAATCTTTGCCGGTACTCAAAAATTTTCCTCTCCTGTAGAGAGATCTGGTGCAAAAAACTGTTCATTT
>JABUQX010122855.1:10000-19837 GCA_015478945.1 Trachelipus rathkii | reverse complement strand
AGGAATGAATCCCACACATGACTATTTACCAGAGTGCGGGTCCGTTGCGCTGTTATGAAGCTCTAGGGTGGATATTTTTGGTTGCAACTGGCTTGCAGCTTTAGGGTAATGAATGGGTGGTTTGTAGTGATGCTTTTTCTTTCCGTAACGTCATGTTTCTCTACTAATATTTTTTTCCGGTGTCTGTACGCATCTCAACCCCAAAAGAAACAGAAGGAAGCTGAAAGAAAGAATTAAGATTTTAGGTTAGTTAGAGGGTTTATTTAGATGAAAAAGACTACTTTAGCAATCTCTAACGGTAGAGTAATCCAATCATAAAGCATGTGATACCCATGTCAAATGTGTTTAATGCGGTAAAGGCTAGATTGTAAAACTATGATCTTTATTATATGTTTATTTCCACCTTGATTTACGCGGTAGCTAGAAAACGATCTCTCGGGATAGTAATAAAGTTGAGTAACGCTGCTTGCAGAATGGATTCAAACTTCTTTGTGGTTATTCAGGAGATAAAGAGGAAGGATGAAAAAATGTAGTCGGAGACTGAAGACGCAAATCGACAGAATCATAACGTATTACTAACAGTGACACGAACACGTGTAGAAATTAATCTTAGAGTATGTATGTTAAAAAGGTTACCCCTTGAAAACAGGCACGACAAATCATTGACGCGTTTATGACTGTTTTAATTATGGTCCACTGTAGAACGTATCAACTGGGTCGCCAGATTATAGCGCCATTACAACTTGGAGATCTTTTTCATTTTTGCAGCAAAACGGTAGGTTGTGAGCATACTAGGCCATTAATATCATTCATCCACTACAAATATTAGAAATGGATCAATTAATATTAATTAATAATAATAATAATTAATAATATATAATAATAATAAGAATAATTAATTAAAATTACTTAAATTGAAATTAATTATTATAATTAAAAATTATTTGTTATTTAATAATAGTAAAAATTAATAATAATTCAATTCATTATTATTATTATTATTATATTATTATTATTCATTTATTAATTCTATATATTATTATTGATATCATTCATTATTTATTATTATTGATAATAATAATAACTACTGGCCAACAAAAAAAAAATTTTTCCTGCCACAAGGAAATTTTATCGCAATTTAAAGCGTCTATATATATGGGTGCTGATTTCATAGATGACTATTATTGTTCCCAAATGGCTCTAGTTTGTACGATTCACAGGGTGTTCCAGATCTACCTCTTATACAAATACTCTTCTTTTTACATCAACTATTACCAGTATATCTTTTTTTATTTCTTTTTCAAAGGTCTTACCTTTATAATACACTTTATTTTTTCTATTCTTCAGAACCACTATGATACTTCACGAAGAGCCTGCTTGAATAACCCCAATGTATTTCTGCTACATCTGCTGTGTGCGAAATATTTGCCAGGGAGACACCAAAGAAAAAATCATACTAACTTGTGAAGCAAAGCACTTATCCTGCATACTTGGAACTGAAACATCGGTAGACCAAGATGAAGTCTTGCTCCCCATATGGCTGGCTAAAACGTGCTGTCGAAAATCTACGTCAGTGAAAAATGGAAAAAAGAAAGAGTTTAAAATTTGGTGGCCTATGTATGCGGGAGCCAAAAATCCACCACAGTGACTGTCTATTTGTTTGGTAATGTGAAGTATCAATCTTACAAGAAATCGCTAAATTTAGTTCCAGATTTGGAATCAGCAGCGACATGTACCACACTCGAGCGGATGTCCCCATCCTCAGTGCTTCACTACATTCCCAACCTTAGCATTTTCTGAGGAAGAAGATATCCAGGATTTTGGTGTGCACACGTGGCAGATCGATGAGGTAAGTGATTATCATGAAGAAATACTTCTACCACAAGCAACAGTTCTCCAGGAAGAGATCACAGCAGCTACGTACCAAGATGTTATAGCGTCTCTCCTAGCAGCAAATCTGAGCCTTATAGCAGCTCTAGACAAGTGAAAAGAAGTCTAAGCTTCCGAAGTGTAAAATAACTTTTTTCGGATTAAGAGACGACTCATACGTTTAATGGTAACATCCTCTACCCACCTATCTATCTCTCAGTCGTGACTCCCACGATCAAGACCCTCTCACGCATGTATAATCACTGTAGCTAGAACATCTCCTGACTCTACCTCCGATCTTATCTACCTGAACTTCCAGACATCTGATCACACCTTATGCAGACACTATCGCACCATTGCAACGTATATTTGATCTGATTCTCGTTATTATGCGAACGCGCCCCTTTCAACGAGAATGAGCTAATTTGTCTTCGCACTATCTTGGTCACGACAAGGCCACCATAGTTATGCATGATTCCAATCTACGTAACATACATATCAAATAAACTGACAAAGAGATATACCTATGCATGACAATCATTAAGACTCGATCCCTTGCATAAGCTTCTAGATTCACTACTAATAAACACCAAGGTCTATATGCGTTGCATTGAAGATGTCATACATCTTACTTGGCATTGCAAAACGCGGATATAACTAAGTACCTTCTGCTTCATATGCTTGTGGCGATAGTACGCCCTAAAACAGAATACCACTGGAAGAAAGTTGTATGTCACTCTATAGAGAAATCAATATGCACTGTAGGCTGCACAATACGATTAACGAACCACCTGCCGTTGACAAGACAAAATAATTTTTCCCACACTCTACTATCCAAACTAGGACTGACTGAAGCAATTTGTTAGTGGCCCTAGACAAGATGGTAATGTTTCAAATAATATTTGCAGTGAATTTTTTCAGGCTTGCAGTATGAAGAAACTCAACGTATTGGAATCACTTTAGCGGCCCTCAACATTCGCCCAAATCCATCCAAGGATGACAATTTCATAAATTCCCTGACTGATATTGAAGCATCTGCCTGGAAAAGTTTTTTCTTGGTTGTTCAGAACTTTTGGCGCAACCATAAATCTGCTCAACTATGTAGAACTCGTACAGAAATGCTTTCAGACTTCAAAAATTGAATTGCTTCAATATTGAGCATCTAACTACATATCATATCGTCTCCTCTAAACTCTCATCGCATCGCCACTAATAGGCACTACAACTCTCTAGCATACTACGTTTCTCAATCTCTCCCATCTAGATAAATCATCTACCACATAATGCTTATAATGTCTACATTAATAGTGGCGAAAGACTCAGCCACTATAGCAGCACCTAGTCCTCACTCACTTCAAACTATCAAGGTCGATGAAAGAAATATACACAGGAAGCACTCGGGATATACACACATTGAGTTAGACCATTGTGCGAGACTCTCAATGCGGATTGTCCACATTCGCCACATCAAACGACACAACAATATAGACAGCGTGATTTCGTGTAATGCTTATTTCGATTTCATGTACTGCAATTAAATGTTTTGACCCCTAATTAGGCATTTATGTACTTACTCATTAACGAATTTGAATTATTATCTTCTCGTGTTCTCTTCCATTTGTTTTTTTGGTGATTTAACCGTTACAATCACCCTAACATAAAGTTCGTCTACCTTAATGTATTTTTCGTACCACTCTTGCGTATCCTCAAAAAACTATGACCGAATCTAGGAAAACTAAGTCATAGTTCGAACCAGCAACAACTTATCCTATAAAATGACCTTCAAATGTTTGCCGCCAAATCTTTGTTGGCAGTGTAATCCAATATCTTTAATAATAGTCTATGCGACTCACCTTTTAATACAACATACCCTTCATAGGACGCCCTATACATATGAACTTGTTCTCAACAGAGCCTCTCCCCGCGACGCCTAAATGCGGTTATTCACCTTCATTCTTACTGACTCGATCCCTCTCGAATATTCTGTTGCATGCTATGAGATATGACCTGCAACAATGTCCATCACACGTTTTCACATGAAGGCGAAGCTTCAATACGGTATAGGCTCTGCGCGGTACACCACAAGAGTTTGAGGCTCTCGCATACCCCACATTCGTAAAGGCCTCTTATTAGTGTGTTCGAAGTCGAGCGCCAGACGCGTGCTCTACCAAGATCGTAGAACCCCCCAGCTTCACAATATCATATTTGTTCTCGTAATGGCAGCGTCTCTTAAATATTTGCTCGACAAAGCATGCTAAAGCTGGTCGTCCGGAGCCTTCATCATGCAATCATATAGCCACATGGTTTGTCCGCGCACGTAAGCGGCAACATCTTCGGGAGAGTGGGCACTGGCCCAAGTATCTCTAAGCCAAGGGTAAAGTCGCTCAGCGGTGATATAATCCTCACCCTCCCGTAGAAGTATGGATACAGGTCATTTCGTGTGTAATGCTCTCCACACAGTGTTTGGACACGAGAACATCGGCAACAAGCCTCGGTGCTGACACGGTGTCCCACTTGCAACCTCACGGCAGAATCGCTCCTCTTGCAGCGTAACGCGACTCACACGTACGCTGGGTCTCGATTGGCCTGATAGCCGACTCAACCAGGGCAAATAGAACGATCTCGCCAATATCGTCGATTACCAACACTATGGACGTTTGCACATGAACTGCAAGCTGTCTCCGATACTCCTCGGTATGATCTATCTCGCATTCAAACCGTGCGGGTTGTCCCCACCGACAGCCTGGCAGTTGCCGTCTAGCCTTTTATATGTAAAAGATCATCTTCGCCTGTTCCTTCATAACGAATACCCCCACTATCTCGCAATAAAACTAAACGTAGGGCAGAATTCTCTCTACTTCGTGACTTAACATCTGCACCACATCTAGCCCTAGGAGTATCACATGCCATACATTTTGGTGACCTTCGTTCATGCGCTTACGTCGCCAGCCTACTACTCTAATCTAGTCTTCTGGATTGCGCGTTTAGCGTTTGTCCTGAGATTTACAGATTTGTCATCAACGCTATAACAGAACCGCGTATTTATTAACTAACTGAGGTTAACCTACTGATATAAGTAGACCTTTAGTAGTAACATCATATCTCATCCTAATACATACATCGTAAATGTGCTTCACTTTCATTATATTATTCTTATTTTATCTTATTATTATATCATTATGATTATTATATTATACTACTACTTGTAATATAATACATATTACACTGGAATATTGTAAAATCTCATTATGCCCTATAGTTTCACAAAAACTACGCGGTGCCTCAAAAATTTAAACCACTAACACGGCTGTGAGTGCTCTCACATTCTTTCACACCCAGTTCACTACCTTTAAAAATCGACGTCATACCAGATCACACACTCAAACTACCCGCCTCACCCAGCATGTGACCCTACGCCACCGTCTACACCAACCAACCCTTTCTCCCAATCCTCGCTATGCAGTCAATTTTCTTCCCATTACTACAACCAGCCAGTCCACTCTCCTAACCAAACACCCGCACACACCACCTAACCCATACTCACCTCAAAGTCTTCCTTGCAAAGTTGCTTATGGAAGCCAAATCTGTCCCTTTCGACCTACTTTCAATCTACTTAATGTATATACTGCTACATTTATTGGGATATTCGATTGAAACCTCAAATCCTAAAGAAAACAATCTCCCCTATTCCTCTTTCTCTTGGTGCACAACGATCACTCCAGACATTTCTCATTATACTCTAAGCACCTTTTCTTATCACAGTCATACTAGCCTCAGTTTAAAGATACTTGTACGAGAGCCCCTGCAAAGTTTTCCAAGCTTCTCTTATTATTCCTGTTGTGCTCCCACAATAACGAACTATTTCTATGATGTCTATGTTCCATATTCTCCTAAGTTCGTATTTTAGTCTGATACTTTAGCTATTTTTCTCTTTCATATTCTGAGACGCCTCCATCCTACGGGACTCCGACCTCTATGATCAAGAATTTATTTTCAATTTTGTTGTGAATATCTGTATCTGGTTTGTTGTGACTTGTGCGTCTGATGGGATACTGTCAGTTCAATTTAAAGTATTAATAACTCGCCTTATTTCTTCTATATCTATTGCCGAGTAATGTTCCATTGCTTAACTGCTTTATTCTGACGCATCAAATTTTGCGCATAATCCAAAATGGATTAATCTAACTATGCTGTTGTGTCTTTCAATGTATGAGCCCCTCAGCACCAAAACCTCACATCCAGATAACCGTTATATGTCGTAATCCGTGCGTTTATAGGTTTATATGCATAGAATCATTCTCGTTACATTTCCTTGGGGAAATCTTCTCCAGTTATCCAACTTATTTGTTTAATAGTATCATATCTCCGTAAACCTACTATATCCTATAATGTCCAATAATTTGATTCTGCATTCTTTTGAAAATATTTCAATAATTTTATTTCAATTTAGATATCTTAAAAAAGAGAAATTATTTGTTTTGGATTATCTAAAATAAAAGTTTAGAAAATAATCTTGTTAATTTTCGACGTGAACTTGCTAACCAATTCTCTACATATATCAACCTTTAACAGTTATTGTAGCTTTTATTCATGTTCTTGATCATCGTGGAGATAAACCCATCATACATAATGTTTTCTTACTTCTAATCATTAGCCTTTTACTGTTAGAGCTTGCCTCCCCAGAATTTCTCTGACTATCTTTCCATGTACCATAATAATTTTCTTCATGTTTTTCGCTATATGGTAACCCCTTTTGATAAGAAATGTTTGTGCCTCCTCAATATTGTTAACTTTTTTGATTTTATTTTAATTAGCATGATTGATGCATCAGGGTTATTAGTCACGGGGAACTATCCTTAGAAATTACCTTCGCCTTTAAACCCTAGAAACTCACTCCATCTTTATTTTATTCAAGAACGTTTGAAAATACGATTTTTTTTTCTTCTTCAAAAATCGTTCTACCTTAAAAGAAAATGCGACATACCAGTATGGCCCGAGACATGCAAATTTCCTTCTAGTTGCAACTTTTACCTATACAATTTCAATTGCAGTTGCCTGATCATGTCGAGACCTAATTCTGGGCATTGATTTTATTAGTACTCTTTCCCTAGTGGCTTTCATGTGGATTCTGGACTATTTTCATTAATGGTAATATATTATATATATATATTTATTTATATATTAATATATATATATATATATATATATATATATATTATATATATATTATATATATTATATATATATATATATATATATATTATATATATTATATATTATATATATATATTATATTAAATATAATATATTAAGAATAAGAAAATATATAATATATATATATATATATATATATATATAATATTTATATATATATTATATAATATAATATATATATATTATATATATATATTTATATACTATATATATAAATTATATAATATATATATATATTATATATATATATATATATAATATATATATATATATATATTATATATATATATATATATATATATATATATATATATATATATATATATATATATATTTAATAAAAATAAAATTCTTGGATTTACTCTAAAAAAAATAATCGGGATCTGTTTTCGAGAACGTTACTAACTTAAATTTTTCGCTTAATAGATCATTTATTAGACTAAAAGTGTGCTTATATTTGCCTCTACCAAGTTTCAAATAATTATCTAAATTTCTACATATCTGCCTATCTATCTACGTATATATCAAATAAAAATAAAAAAATAAAACAAAAACAAAAGTTAAAAAAAGGAATAAGGAATAAAATTAATTTTGCTTGTGATTAAAAGAAAACGGAAGATAATGAAAAATAAAAAAATAGAAAATATCTAATTAAAATGAATGAGATTCAAGACAGCACATTATGAAAAATTTGGATCAAGTTTTGTGGATACTTGTTTATCATATAGTAAAAAGGAAGCATCTAAAATTATTATGGTATAGAAACACAACAGAATAAGCATGGTTTGATGATATGAAGTTAAAATGATTATTGATAATTGAAATGATATTAGTAATGGGAGGTTAGAAAGGGAAAAGCTTGAATATTTAAAGAAAGAAGCTTGGTCATTAAAAGAGACTGTTTCGTTCAAATGCCAGTAAAGCGGAAAAGATTTCAAAACTCCTGCAATCTTAAAATAAGAGGTTTTGGATCTCAGGATTCTTAAAGGAGAAGGATTCGAGCTTTCTGGCTCTTAAATCAAAGAAAGTCTTGGATCTGTCTGCCTTTAAGTGCCCTTAAATTTGAAAGGTGTTTTTGTTTTCCAAACCCCTCAATTTGAGGCATCAAGTCTTAAAAATTAATCTGGAAAAAACTTCAATTTATTTGATATAAAAGAAATGGAATTCGGAGCACCCAAAACTCGTAATATTTGTAAGGACTCCATTTTGGGGGCTACAAACATCAAATCGAGAGCTACAATCATCAAAAATGAACTCTGCACCCTTCAGTATCCCAAATTTGAATCACCCATGTCTCAAAAGGCTATTAGGAAGGAAATGCCCAATTTGGAGAGTAACAAGCCCAAATTGAGGGTTAAAATTCTCGGAAAAGGATTCACCATACCAGAAAACTTTTAATTTATTGTATTAAGTTTCAATAAAATATTCTGTTCCGATTCAGACTCTGGTTCAAGCTCAGACTAAGACCCCATCGGCTCCAAATCGGCTTTCCGGGCCCTCAATCATTATTCCACGGACTTGGTATTGCTAAGACGGCCTTTACAAGTAAAGTTTTGAGTGAGTTATAGATTTGGATGGTTTTGAGTGTGCGAGTAGAACCGTGACGCTCAGAAATGTGTCGCTCATAATACTACATGCACTTCTTATCAGCGCTCATACCTACGGTTAAAAATGGTCCGTTCAGGAGCTTTTGTAAAAAGGCATATATCATTTTTCCAATAAACAGTCCTGAGTTGTTTTAGAGGTTTTGAAAGGTTGATAACTTCACGCGCCAAACCACAGTTACCCTCTCTCTCTCTCTCTCTCTCTCTCTCTCTCTCTCTCTCTCTCTCTCTCTCTCTCTCTCTCTCTCTCTCTCTCTCTCTCTCTCTCTCTCTCTCTCTCTCGTATATTATAATATAATATATATATAATATATATACCATATATATATATATATATATATATTATATATATATATTATATATAATATATAATAACTTATATATATATATATATATATATATTATATATATAGCAAAATGATAACGATCTTCTCATTTTAGAATGACAAAAAGCTTATAAAATGAAGATGATGAAGACACACACTTCTGCAAAGGAAACTTCACAGATGGAATTCAATGAAATTTTTTAAGAAATATAAATATAAAGAAGCAATGTCTTAATATCGATCCGGATATGTATCGTTAGCAGGCCATCTATTTACTGCGATTTGAAGCAGCTGTGGACGCAAAAATTTCGAAATTAACAACAAATAAAAAAATAGAGAAAAACTTGCTATATATATTAAGCTCAATATCTTTTTCGCTAAAAAATAATTTGTTTTTCAGGCAATAAAAGGAAATTAGTTTGTTTCTAATATTATATTAATAGTAGGGTAGCAGATTGACATCTGACACCGATTTCTCGAAAACTATTAGGAGCTATCGTTTATTGAAACTTTGTATATGTTCTATTGGCAATTAAACTTGATTACTGGGCCGAAGTTTTAAGTCTCTAAGGATGTATATAGGGGGTAGCTGCCCCGAGAGGCGAAGGTGAAATATGTTCGCTAGGCCCTTTTGCCGCTTCCATTCCGAGTTGAAGATTAGGGCTAAACGGCACCAATTCGGAAACAGGTAGTTTCGATTGGCGTTATTATTTATTATTATTATTATTATTATTATTAATTATTATATTATTATTATTTATTACTATTATTATTATTATATATTATTATTATTATTATTATTATTATTATTGATTATTATTATT
>JABUQX010122854.1:5000-47126 GCA_015478945.1 Trachelipus rathkii | reverse complement strand
GTACCCACAAAGAACAATTCCTTTGGTTCTCAACTTTCATACACCAATTCATAAAGAGAGCAGGGCACCCCTTGTCCTACGAGGAGGGATGCAACTTCCCTTCGGGCAATTTGCCGGTTGTAGTACCTGTCAGAAAGAAAGAGATAGTGGGGCCAGCGTTCATGCCGCGAGATGATATAGGATTCAAGGAGAGTTTGTTTATGAAAGTAAGGACAGTTTTTTAGTCTTTTAGTTTATAGAACTCAACCCTATCCCCAGAAAAGCAAAGGCGTTGGAACCGGGAGCCCTCCTCCCAAATGTGAGAACAGTAACTCCATACCATACAAAGATGGAAATAAGGTAATAAAGTATGCGTTGAGTAACTGATTGGTGAAGAAAAAAATTTCCACAAACTAATTTAGGATGACAGAACTCCGAACCCATCTCATCAAACAACATGAAGTCCTTTAAAACTAAAATTAAGACAAGGTTTATTTATTTGCTGTGTTTGGTTACTTTCCTGCTGTGAACAGGTGAGACGGGTCTAGAGCCGTCAAAGGAAATAGGAAAAGTTAAGAGGTGTTTTTGAAGAGGGAGATGTTGAAGAAAGTTTGGCTTTCTGGGACAATCTGAATTATACAAGGGTTGATGGCGACACCGGGTAAAATTCTTTTCAGATCGGCAAAATAGAATTTTCACTGGAACCTATATATATATCTTCTTATCTTATCTTCATCTCCTCTTTTCCCCAGACTGGGGCATCGGAAAAGAAAAGTAGTAGAAGAATTATGATACAAAGTCGAAAAAGAAAAACTAGCCTTACCGGCCCCCTCGTATACCTTATTAGTGAGAACTCGTCGCAAGTCAGAAAAATCCACCTATAGGAGCTTCACGGGACAGCGACGAACCCTCATTTGGCATATATATATTATATATATATATATATATATTTTAATATATATATAAAAGTATATTTATCATATATAGTTATTATTATATAATATATATATAGTATGTATTAATATATATTGTTTAATCATTTTATCTCTCTATATATATATATATATAAATATTACATATATATTTAATATAATATATATTGATAAACATTAACCCCTTAAGTAATTTCAACCTTGGTGGGATTGAACCTGGGCCCTAGAAGATGGCCGCGTAAGTGTTTTGACGACTACGCCACGATGGACTAAAGAAGAACGCGAGAATTGGTTCCTGTAGTGAATATATCACCCACCAAAACAGGAACCACAACCACAACGCGTGAATTTGGTGGGTGATATATAATTCACTACAGGAACATTTCTCGCGTTTTTCTTTTAGTCCATCGTGGAGTAGTCGTCAAACACTTACGCAGGCCATCTGCTAGGGCTAAGGTTCCGGAAAAAACGTTTTTTTTTTTTTTTCATGAAAAAAAAAACATGTTGTTTTTTTTCGTGTTTTTTTTAGCTTTTTTTTTCGTTTTTTTTTTCTTTCACTTTTTTCATTTTTTTTTCACTTTATTGTATTTGTTTAAAAAATATAAAGAGCCTTATTATATGATATTTCCTTTGAATATTTTCATTTTTCAATATAAGGATACTTGAAATTAAAAAATATTTCCATTATGCATTTTATAAAATAGCAGAACTAACCTTTTCTCTTAATATTTTTATCAATTGTTTTTCGTTTCACAATTTTACAGAGGTTGTAGCCTGCAGAACTGCGTTTTTGTAGGTGTCTACACCTTTCTTAATTTAACTATGTATTTTTACATTTGTATCATATCATATATCATATTTATAATTTAATTTTCCAAATATTAATGTATATTATATTTATATAGAATGAGTCTGTAATGACAAAACTCAAAAGTGACTTGCAAAATGAAATATAATTAATAAAAATATTTAAAATTAAAATTATACCAAGATTGTAAATGAAGGAGGATGATGTGAATGAGTATGATTAAATATTTGGCTTTGGAAAATCAACTTTTGATTCACTTAGAGAGTAAGTCCCCACTCCCCAGACCCAGTCACTAACTGGAGGTGTGACTTACTGTTCAAGCTCATCATCACTTGGGCTCATTCAGCGATTCAAGCCACATTTAATTTTGATATGAATGATGTCTGATAATAAGTCTGATATCTCAGTCATATGAAGTATCGTGTGAGAATAACTGGTGAAGGAGCAGGGGCAGTAACAGGACTCTTAAGGTTAGCTGCCTTAGCCATTCATTACTCATTTCAGTTTGGAAAATATTTCAACCACTCCTAGTTTTAGATTATGAGCAATAAATACTAAGTTTTTTGCAACCGTCTCACAACAAAAGTTACATTTCATGCGGGGCCTTTGCTACCTTTTATTTCCTTTAAAAAGTTACAGTCACACGACTTTTTTGACGTGGCATTTCTAAAATTTCTGAAATTAAATAATTATGATTAAAAAATGTTACCTGAAAACCTGAAACAGAGTAAGAAAACATTAATGAAGCCATTAAAAAAATATTTATGAATATCAAAATTCAGAATAATAAAATGAAAATATTGCAAGAATCCATAAAAAATTTGAACACAAACTCAGGGGCATCCACCTGTAGGAAATTGGAACCAAAAAATGTTAAAATTAGAGCTATATATTTGCTAAAATTTTATAATATAATTATTCAAACATGTAAATTGCCAACTTAAATTGAAAAAAAAAAAACAAATTTTTTTTACTTTTGTTTTTTTTCAGGCTGTGGTTTTTTTTTCATGAAAAAAACTTTTTTTTCGGGAAAAAAACGAGCTTGTTTTTTTTCTTTTCCCAACCCTAGCTAAGCAGGCCCAGGTTCAATCCAGCAGAGTGAAATTACCTTTAAGGGGGTTATTATTTTTTCAATTACTACAACACTGCGGTGAGGTGTTTAGAATGGATGAGCAGTTATCTTATCAATACATATATTACCCCGGTTAATTAAGTATTTCACTCTGCTGCGGTGCTCTGTTTGGACCCTACGCACCGAGTGGGACGGGAAGAGCGCTTGTGGTTTCCTGTTTTTGGTGGGTTATATATTCACTGCAGGGAACATTTCTCGCGTTTCTTCTTTAAGGTCCATCGCTGGACGTAGCGTCAAAACACCTTACGCGGCCAGCTGCTAAGGCCCAGTTTTCAAATCCCCAGCAGGAAGTGAAATTCACTTAAAAGGGGTTTTATTTTTATCAAAACCTATCACACTGCGGTGAGGTGAGGTGAAGAAGGATGAGCAGTTATCTTATCAACTAATATAAAGTACATAACTTATATATAAAAATATATATATTATATTATATAATGTATAGATATATATAGATAAGATATTATTGATATTTATATATTTATATATTATATATACTTTTTTTAATAGAGTAAATTTGGGGTGTATCCAATTTGGTTTTTCGTAGTTTTGTGAAGCTTTACTGAGTTGCGTTTTTGGGAAAAATTTTTTTGGTGAATCAAGAACTTTAGGGGGAAATTTCCTATGGGTTATGGGTTCATTTACAGTAATGAACCATTTTTTATGTGTACGAACATTGTTAGAGAGGAGGACAAGAAATGAACAAAAGGTATTACGTACATTCTGTCAAGATGTCCTCTGTTCCTTTATATTCCCAAATCCTTTTGTGTAGGGTACATTGGCGGGGAAATTAAACACACTGAGACATATTAACAGAAAAAGAGAGCTCAAAGTTCTACCCCACATACCCAAAATACAAAAATAAAAGTATATGTAATATAATTAGGAAGTAAGGACTAATAATTATAAGATAAATAAGAATAAAAAAGAAACAGAAAAAAAAAACAAAAAAAAAAAAAAAAAAAATAAGAATAAAACTCGAAAACTTTACTTGAGAAACCAACAAGAACAAAAAATAATAAAACGATACGAATAAAAAAAAGAAAAAAAATAATGAAAAATGGTAATTTGAAAAAAAAGGGAAGAAGAAGAAATTTGGAAGTACATAATTAGAAGAAAAAAAATGTAAATATAAATCTTCACCCACGTAATACTACTTAATTCGAAAAAAAGGAAATAAAAACAATAATGATATGCACAATATAATATTATAATATAATACTATATATATTATAAAATTATAATATAATTGACCCCCACCCACTATATATATATATATCCCATACCTTATCAATATAATAATTACCTAATATCACTACGCCAGGTACATACATAATGAACCCAAAATAAAAATATCATAAAATAAATAACTCTATATGCAATATAGTAAATCCAAAGATACCATCAAATAATTAATGACTAATACCAAATAAAGATAGCAAACTAAAAATACCGATATATATATAATATATTTAGGATGGAATGTACTGAACGATAACCAGCGTATTCGGTAATGTATACAAGTATCGGCCTATTTCTGTAACGGTATATCGGTTAAAATGGCCGATACTTCTTATACTTTTCGAGAAATCAAAAATTATAAGAAACTTTTAGATTCAACAATTAATCTAGTTTCGAAGTCTATATATATAACGTATATATAATTCATATAAATAGTATATAAGATAAAAAAACACTCTAATAAGATAAATACTAATCTATCACTATACATATAAAAAACACCCAATCGATCCAACCATAACCGATTGAACACCCTAATATATATCAAACATATATTAAATAATAGCATAAAATACTATTAAAATAAATATAATATAGCTACACACTCATACATACATAATTATTATACACCTCAGCACGTATAACATGACACTCATGCTACTACTAAGGCACTCACTACACTAATAACTCTAACTACTCATGTACTACCACCGAACATACTTCAAAGATAAACATATATAAGAACTACAAATATAAAACATCTAACATAAAATGGAACAACTCACATGGAATAAGTTTTCCCATCGCGACTTCATCCTATTTCATAATGGAACTTAGATTTTTAGCGTTTTTCCTACTAATTCTGATGTATACATGTTTTAACCAGTTTGAATGATATCTCAATAAAACATCGCTAGAAAATTTCCTCTTGCTCCAACTTCGACTCAGCCAAAAAAAAAAAATTATATAATTAAATATGATAACCCACCAAAGTAACCTCTTATACAGAAAAACTAGTAGAAGCTCTGATCCGACTTTTTTAGTTGAGTCCAAATCCCAATATATTCTTATATATTTCATTTTCGAATGGTTCACGCATACAAGAACACGCAAAAAATCCTCAACACGTGGAAGTCCCATTACATACAAACTGTGTAGAGGTGCACCGCAAAGTGCTCTGAGTGTTTTAAATAACTTTGCTGGAAGAAAATAAGAATTACTCGATTATTATGAGATAATATATGGGACATGTGTAAATACAGGTAATTTGCAGTCGATCCTTGAATAAATTCAGGTTTTGGCCATACGAATGATTTATCCTCTATTTCTCTCCTTTTGGTTTTTGTCAGTTATGTTCTCCTGATCCGTTTTTTTTATGGATGTGTGTTGCGTGTATAGATACCAGATTTGCACCAACAGGCGCGGTGCCTGATTATTCTATTGACTTTTTCTGGCCTACCTAAATTTCCCTCTAACAGTACAAAAGCCCTCAACCTACATTGCAGGACGATATTCTGTACGTTGCACTGGTATCAAAGTCCGTCCGGTCTCTCCTCCTTCCTTCCTCTCAGGTTCCTATGCCCCTCTTACCGGCATGTAAATCTATGAACGTTAAAAAAGCGACCGCAAGCGGGATATAGGAGCCCCGGTGGTCATTTCCTCATACGAAGTTTATTGAGGGGAGTTGTGCTTCCATGGCATGACCCCATCCGCCCACATCGGCATATCACCACCTACAAACATGGAGTGCAAACCATATATCTCTATGCCAATCGAATACTAGCACTTACATCCCATACAAAAAGTGCTATGCGCACCGCGCGCATACTGTCCAAACAACAAAACTATGTCCAAATCAAAAAGGAAGCCGCTCTGTTCCCCTTCAGTAAAAATAATACGAAATAAATTCACCAATCTAAGATCTTTGACCAAAACCCCCCCAATTATATGATCCATCTCCAAAAACCCTATTATACCCCATAAGGTTCCCACTTTAAACTATCATAAAATAGACCGAATGACTGGAAAAATACAATGCATTTCTCCCCCCTATTCTATTGGTATAGTTAAACGCGCCAATACGCAACAATATCGCCCGCTTTCGAAGTATTGGCAAAAAAAAACTCCAAAAAAAGGGTTACTGTGAGACAATACTATACTATCAATCATCACCCGTTAACTATAATAAGATGTATATAATGTGGTTTTTCCGCGCTTTCCGCAATTAACCGATACGTAATACGTGCAAAAAGAGACTTGCGTCCAAAAAGGGAGGGCGCCCTCTATAACAAAATGTATCTCACAAGCATCCTTGAAATGACCGTGCCAAAGGAAGGCCAAAAATACTATTGAACGCCCCACAAACCCATAAATCAAACGTCCAATAAACTCATCCAAAGCCCTATCCAACCTACACTTAATGGCGCATAATTAAACTATCTTCGTCATAAAAATATTGTATACTCCAAATGATACTAGGCATTCGTTTTCCCACACTCAAGAATACCTCAAAATAATTTGACAAAATTTTCCAGAGAAGACACCAAACATAAACTTCTTTCTCAAAATAACATACAAAATAACAGCTTCCCACCTAAAAGATAGGTGGTACCATTCGCTCCCAACAGAAGAACTAACCCCAAATTACAATTCGTAAAATTATCATAAAACCATACTAGTTACCCCCAGAAACATAGATCTCGCTTGCCTCTCAAATTAACACATTAATGAGGTCTTCATGGCTCAAACCTAGCAAAATCTAACTCTATCCAGGCTCAGTACATGACCCCTGCAATGAAACCTCAACTGAAATAAAATCGACCCTCACATACCACTTACTCAACTTTCAAATCATCGCTGCTTCTACCCCCGTATACACTATCAATAGAATATTAGGCCGATACCTCGTCATTAATACTTTCATATAAAACCCGTAATATATCATATTATATCGAAAACCTGATACTAGAAGAAAATAAAATATAATTTTCCGGTGAGATAAAAGCTACAGTTTAAAATAAAGAGTGGGAAAGGTCATCTCAACCTTGTGTAAAATAATATAAATATCTTTTGTAAAAAAACCCAACTTCCCTAAATTCTCAAACACCCTCCTCCTAACCCCTCCGACCAACATCTAACTTTCCTATCTCTCCCTAATAATGACTTCTCTCGTTTACTCCTAGATACTCGACAAAGTCCTAATAAAACCTACCCACTACCCTTACATTGAAGCACCACGTCAAGACCAACTATAAAACTACCAACATTCATAAAAAGCACCTCGTGAAAGCTGTCTTAAACCTCACTATCTACATACTCGGCCTCAAGCTGTAGCAGCAACGGACACACAACCGAAACAAATCGAGCAGTAAAATTCATTACCGCTGTTTAGAACTGCGAGACTTTTTCCTCTTATTCTCAGCTAACGCTCCCTAAAACGCGACCATCACTACATAAAAAACGAAAAGGATCATCATTCGACGCCACACCCTCTTCATGACTGGCACAAACCCTAAAGTACACATAGAGCATCTTAACATGATACCTCCCTCCATATATCGCCAAATGGTCAACAATACCAAAAGGAGAACACAGGTGCTCTCTGAGGGTATGTCAACACTCCAAGCCGACGCTAGGAACAAGATAGTGAGATACAAGATCAAAAGAGAAACCTAATAAAAGATTATACTAGATATATCAATGTTACTTTCGTAATTCATTATTACCCAAACCATTACTCAAAATAAATAAGATCTTGATCTCCGGCGCGATGCTTGCCCGCGGATACCTAAACAAGTGGAAAACTTTTATCCGTATTGTCATAATATAAAAAAGTAATAATCACACGACCCAAACGAGATCAATGTGAAATCAGTATAAAGTGAAATACTTTTACCTACTCGGAACAGTATTAAACCACCATAGACTTTAATACGGACTACAGCTATACCCTCGATTATAGCAACAAAGTTGATAGAGTGCTGTATTATAAAATGTCGGCCACATGAGTTTTGTATAAGATAATAATAGATATAGAATAATATTAATAAAGAAATTAACTCCATGGGATACTATGTTCGCACAGCTAGCGTATATAAATTTATAAAGTGCTTCTCATTCTTTCCTGGCACACTCTGTTTCAATATATAGAATGGTAAATCAGAACTGATAGTTTAGACTTAGCGTAGTGCTTCCTCTTTCCATGGCAAACCTCTGTTTCTAATAAGAATATTTTCTACTCACATCTTTCTGGTGATTTCCGTACATAGAAAGTATTAAATCTAATCACCTCACCTTAATAAAGCCTGCATCTATGCTAATACTGCGTGTAATTTATGCACACAGCAAAGTCTCCCAAAATACACCGATATGCAAATATGTCTTATAAAAGAGGTATCCAAACCGTGCGCAAAAAAGACACAAAAGAAAATAAGAAGAAATGTAATATAAAAGTACCATACAAAATATTAACAAAATGAAAAAGCAATATAGTGGCAAGCGGTTCTAAGCACATAAAATCGATAGAATCTCTGATCGCCAACGTCAGAAACCCAGCTAAACGGCAAAGTGAAATCAAAAAAACATAAACAAAAATGCCCAAAAGAATTATGAGACATAGAAACAAAAAAAAAAAGAAAAATCCACACACAAAAACCTCCCAAAAAAAAACACACACCCGGAAAAAGACAACCCGAAAAAAAATCCAAACTAAACAAGAATTAATTAACTCACAGCAGAACAGAAAAAGTAGTAAAGAACTGGCTGAGACAACTATAACCCTAAACACCACAAGCACCCCAAATGCCAGAAGGACCACAACAATCAAAAGATAAGATACATAAAATAAATTACAATTTATCTTTCAAATAAACATCATCAACATAGTGAATATAAAGTATAAAACCAAAGAAAATAAAAATGCATTTAGTAACTGTTGTGCAAAGAAATGCTAAAGTGAAGATAGATAAAGAGAGTGCTATATACATATATATATATATATATATATATATATATATATGAGCATATATATATATATATATATATTATATATATATATATATATATATATATATATATATATATATATCATAGCCAAGTACGCCGCAACGATTTCTGGCTATTCGCTAACGCCACGCCCAACACTATCACCCTATAGCCGTAGTCGTAGCCTCAATTTTTAAATAGTCGGACAAGCCAACGACGCACTGCATTTTTCCGCGGCTATCGTTTCGGCTATGGAATTTTTTTAAATTAATTAAGTGAACCCTAACTCCGTTCTCCCTGATGACAAGTCACTTTCGAAAACGGGTTTTATATTGGTATGAAAAAGGCGTGGCATTGTAGTGATAAGTGTGTAATAATATTTTCAGTCTTAGTTCTATACTAATACGAATAAGATGTGTCAAAAGCTAAAAGAAGAAAAGTGCAACCTGTTTTAAACACGCAGTTTTATTCAAAATTCCTTTGTGATGTTCTTGTCATGTTATTATTTTATTAATTAGGTATTATTATTATTATGTTACTAAGTAATTAAGTAATAATTATTATAATTACTAATTTACTGATTAGTAGTTACTAGTTACTAAGTAATTAATTACTAGTAAAATATATATATAACAAATTAATAATATATATATAATATATATATATATATATATATATATATATATATATATATATTTATTTATTTATATTTTACAGAAATGTATATATATATATAGTATATATAATTAGATTGACAATACTAGATGTTTCAGCCTCTGAATTAACATCAGTATAGTGATAAACATAAATACAAAGAATTAAACATGATGAAGTGACTAGGACCAGAGGTGTTTCTGGAGACAGTTCAGCCGCTGCCAGTAGTAGCTTAAGGAGCAGCTCTCCCATTTTAAATGAGAGCTGTGACATGGACAGCCAAAGATCTCTTACTGATCCTGTCACTGTAACCCTTGATTGTGAGGAGACGAGGGATCCTGGAAACCAAGGCCAAGAGGGCAACGAGGATGCCGTCAAAGAGTTGAAAAGCTATTTGCTCACTCTTGAGAGGTAAGAAACTCGCCTCCATGCTATAGTAAAGACTAAAGACTAAAGACTAAAGAGCATAGTAAAGAGTAAAGACTATAAAGTAACCAAATTAAATCTTTAAATAAAATCTAGTAAATTAACTTTTTTTGAATTTTTTCATGATTGAACATTTAAATATGAAATTACAATAGTCAAATTCAAAAAAATTAAAAACTTCTATTTATTTCAGTTTCTTCATCTTTGAAAAATTTTTGAGGACTGATGAGAAAGTTGATGGGGTGTCTCTTAGGAAGATTCACACTGGTGTTGCCAAGTGTAAACATCCTGCCTGCAAAGGGAAGAAGGGGCTTTCCTACAGCACCCAGACAAGGTCCCACCTCAAGCAGCATTACAAGCATGTAAGTTTAAATAATTATTAATTAAATAATTTAGATAAGATCACAACAACTAACTGGTGTTGCTAGTTAATTAGTTATCAAGATTTAAACACTCTTGTATAAAGTCTTGATACTTTATACAAATGTTATCAAAGAAAATTAAAAATTTGTAATTAAAATTAGATGATGAGCACAGGAGATGCACACGACCTTCTCCGGTCACTCCAGTTCAAGGGAGAGTGAGTCTCGCAAGCGTCAGATGTCTCTGGATGAGAGCTTCAGGTCAAAGTTCAGCCAGCAGAGAGCAAGACAAGGTTACACCAGGTGAAAAAATTCAGAAACATAATATTAGTTATTTTAATTGAACTCAATTTTTTTAAATAGGTATATGAGCGACTTAGCGTCTTCACGTTTTAAAAATATTTTTATTAAAAATTTAAAATATATTGATTTATTAACTTAATTACTTTTTCATCATTAGGTGGTTCATTCATTCAATGATGCCACTGGATTTAGCTGATGATCCTTACACGAAGGAGATGTTTTACCTCATTAATCCCGAGTTTCATCCCACCTCAAGGAGGACTTTGAGCAGGGATATTGAAAAGCTGATGCAAAAGGGGAAGACTCGACTGATAAACAACCTCTTCCACCAGAAGTGGGTGGCCACTACAGCCGACAGTTGGACCGCCCACAATAGGTCCTTCTTGGGAATGACAGTCCACTGGATTGACAGGGTCAACCTCAAAAGGTGCCATGCAACTTTGGCGGTCAGGGAGGTGAAGGTAAGAAAATTAAAAAGTTAAATTTTGTCATTTTATACCTTAGTCTCATAACCATAAGAACATATGAGGTGTAAATATTATTTAATTTACAGACTAAAACAATAAAATTATTGTCTTTAGGAAAGGCAAACTCACCAGTTACTGGGGAAACTAATCACAGAGATTCATCATGAGTTTAGCATCCACGGTAAGGTGAAGGCCACCACTACGGACAATGGCACCAACTACGTGGCAGCCTTCAACGCCTTTGGTGAGTCCAACCAGGACCAGGAGAACCTTCCTATGGACCCTGATTATCCTGACTTGGAGATTGTGGATCTCCAGGAGCTCCTGAGGGCTGAGGGTGACAACCCAAGTCTGCCGCCTCAACACCGCTGCAGGTACTTAGAATTCGCGAAAACTAGTGCTAAATGCTACTAATATATATTAATAATATTATTAAGTAATAAGTATTAACAAATAAAGATTTGTCATTTAAGATTTAACTAATAATCTTTGAATTTCTTGAATTAAATATCTTATTGTTTCAGTGCTCACACACTCAATCTGTTGGCGACAACAGATGTGAGTGATATACAGGGCTGGAGCAAGGGGGGCTCACAGTGGAGGAGGACCATAGCTAAGATCCAGGCCCTGTGGAACCTTCAGAACAGGGCCCCAGTGGTGGCCAACCAGATCAAGATTGTCGCCAAAAGAAAACTGAAGACTCCTGTGGTGACAAGGTAGTAGTAGTTACTATTAAAAAAAGAAATTTAGCGTAAGAAATTGTTGCTGATTAATTATAGACAAGTTCATTTTATAAGTTTTTGATATTTTATATAAAGTTATATTTATTTCTGCAGATGGAACTCCCTATATGATAGTGTGATGGTCCTTCTGGAGGTTTTAAGGGTCGAAAACCAAATGGATGCCATAAACACCATCCTCATCAAGCAGCCCAAGGGAGGTTCCCCTCTCACAGAGGTAGACGTCGAGGTAAATATAAAGTATTTTTAAAGTAGCAATTGCTCTTTTAATATTTTTATTTATAATTTAATAAATTTATTAAATTATAAATCTCCTCACAAACCCAAACCCCCTCCATTAATCCCTGTTCTGTACCTGTACCATCGCTCTTGCTTGCCCAACACTCATATCGCTACTTCGTAAACAATCTCTAACTGAATATATCCACCTTTTTTTCCGGTCGTCCGACAGGCAAAACACTCTCACATGTGCTCTTATACACTTTCTTAACCAATATGGTGTTCTCCACCTTCTCCACATGTCCAAACCATCTTACAAAATCCTCATCAAATTTGGCAGTCTTTTCCCTTACCCGCAAGACACGCTTCCATGATAAACTCGTTCCTCATCTTATCCAATCTCCTAACTGCCAAGAACGCCCTCAGATTGTCCATCTGTACAACCCTCACTCTTGATCTATTCGCCCTATTCCATACAGATACCTCGCTCTCGTGCTCCCGTATTTTTATTAATAATCAATTATGCTTACGTAACTAAGCAATATATTAATTTTCACTCTTTCAGGTCATGAACGAGTACACATTGGTCATGCAGCCTGTGGCGCAGTGTCTTGATATGCTTCAGGGGGAGAAAAGGGCATACATGGGCACCCTCCTACCCCAACTTTGGTTGATGAAGACCAGCCTTGAGGAGAAGAGTGAAAATATTCATCTTGTGTATGCAAGGCCACTAGTACAGGCCCTCCTCAGTGGCTATGAAAAGAGGTTTGGCCACCTCTTTCAGAATAGGGATCTCCTTATGGCCACTGCCCTTCACCCTTAAGGCCCTAGAAAGCATTGCACCTGACATGGTGGAGGAGATCGGGGACAGGATTACCCGGAAGATAGGGGACTCCATCAAACCCACTGAGAAACAGCAGCAGCGTCAGCTTGGCCAGCCAACAGAAAAAGAACCCCACAATTCAGACGCACTCCTATTCAGTAAATTGTTTTCTAGAGTATTGGTACGCAGAGCAAGCCAGCAACAGGATGTGGAAATCGTCATACGAAAGTCCATGGAGGAGTGGGTGCCCTCTCAAGAAGATCCGAGCTGTTCCTGTTTCCCCAACCAGCATAGGGAGATATGGATAGATCTATTTATAAAATATAATACCCCCATTCCTAGTTCAGCAGCTGTGGAGAGGTGCTTCAGCGCGGGTGGGGACATCCTCAGGGCCAAGAGATCGTCCTTGAAGGAGGAAAGCTCGAGATCTTTTTTTCCCTGCTATTATAGACCCCTCTGTAAGGACAAGAAACAGGAGGACATGGGAGATAGAGATTCAGGGCGCAGCTGGGGCTGAGGGGCCAGCCCTCCTTGTACTTCTGACAGAGAAATTTTTCAAAAGAAAAAAAAAAATAAATATATATATATATATATATATATATATATATATATATATATATATATACATAGTATATATATATATATATATATAAATATATATATATATATATATATATATATATATATATATAGAGTATATATATATATATATATTAAGTTATATATATATATATAAGATAATAGTTTGCTCTTATTCATAAAAATTCGAAAAAGCATAGAAAACAGCAACTGGACACTCAAATAAGAAAATGTGAAGCAGTGTGAGGGAAAAACTTGAACACACTGAAACTCACATTAGGGTTATAATATAAAGCTCAAGAATGCCTGACGCATTGAATTATCAACAAACGAAGCTGAAAATGACGGAAATTTTAAAAGCTTCCTTCTAGGTTTCCCTGAGCAACAAGAGACCACGCTTTGAAGAACCACTACTTATCAGTCTGAAAATTCACTGTATAACAGTCACTGATAGAATGAAATCAAACAGTCATTTTCATTCTGTTAGAAATCGTTGCAGGGATACTCTTTTTCTGGGACGAAGCAGTGCTGGCTTTCATCAAACGAAAGTGCACTAACCTTCCTGGTTCTCCTACTGATAAATCTTTCTGGCCTCTTGCCAAAAACATCTCTTAGCAATCCTGTAACCATCTTCCTCTTATTCGCCTGATGGTTCTGAGTTGCACTTTCCAACTGAAAAGGCCAACATCTCGGCCCCTATTTCTTTCCTCTAATCCCAACTGGGACGATTCTTGGCATTCTTCCTCCCTCCTTCCCTCCTCAGGTGTCCTATGCCTGCCTGAAGATTATCTGACTGTAGTGCTTGGGCTCCTGAAATTCACGAACGTTAGAAGGCGGGTGGTCTTGATGGTATTCCTCCTGTGGTTCTGAGGGTGCTTCCGTGCTATCCCCGCCCCTTGCCCAAACCGCCATAAAGTCTCTAGTTCTCAATATATATTCTTCAGTGTTGGCAAAGCAATTCGTCAACCTATTCCGAAAAAAAGGGAAGCCGCTCTGATCCTTCAACTGAGTCGCCCTATAGTTTCCACTTAGTTCTATTCAAGATCTTAGAAAAACCTTCTCACACTCTCCCTTCTTAGATCATCTGGAATCTCATTCATTCTTTCCGATCGCAGTACGGCTTTCGGCGCTCGAGGCCTACTGGCGATATACTTTCCGTATCTACTGGATTTCATGATTTTCCGCCCTGAACTGGGAGAGACTTTTCAGGTGGTAAGCTTTTTGATATATCCAAAGCATTTGACTGGGTATGGCACTCGTCACTGCCTCCAAGCCCTCCTTGCTTCTCTTTGTTTGCATTTCTTCAAACTGTTCAGTTACTTCACTGGTGCTGTTGATGGGCGATTCTTCCTTTCTGTCAATAGTGGTGTTCCTCAGGTTCTGTCTTATCTCCTACTTTATTCCTACTTTCATTAATGACCACCTGCACACTAACTCTATCCACTCGCATGCCGATGACTCGACCCTTCATTCTTCAACTCATTTCCATTTCTGCTCCTTCCTTTACTTCTCTAGAATTGCCTCCTCGTCTTAATATTATTTGATCTATTCGTTGATCTGGAGAGGAACCGGGCAGTGGGCCGTCTGAACCTTGTGAAATTCACCCTTTAAAAACTCAACTGCAAATCTCCTTAAGACACCTCTCTAACTTTCTCTCATCTCTTTCGACGGTTCTCCTGTCTCTCCTGTTGACAATATAAACATCCTTACCTTAACATAAACAAAAATGTCTTGGAAACCTTACATACAATGGTTGCTAAAGTGGCCTCAAAGAAACTGGGAGTTCTGTTTAGACTGCGAGATTCTTTTTCCTCTCTCTTAGTTGTTCCAGCTATAGCAAGGCCTGATCCTGCCCCCGCAGGGATGGAGTACTGCTCTACATCTGGGGCTCTGTCTCACTGCCTTTGGATAGGGTCAGTCAAAGCCGGGAAAGGTTTATAAACTGTTCTGTACTCTCCAGTCTTCTCTTGACCCTATCTTTGCGGCGAAATTGGTGCTTTTTATCTCTTTCATAGGTACCGCAGCGGTATAGTGCCTCGAGGGAGCTATCATCTCTCTTCTCAAGCACTCCACTCTACGTCGCCCCGTACAACTATTAGGGGCAAGGTGTCTGCACATGAGTTTTGTGTTGATGTAGGTAACTTCAGGCTAGTTCGCTGAGCTTCCTTCCTTCCTGCCACATCTGTTCTGTGAATTCTCTTCCATCTCTGTGCTTCCTGCTGATGCAGACCTCTCATCTCCAAGCCTGTGTTCGTAGCTCATCTCCTGAATACTTTAACACACTTGAGAGTGCAACACTTCTCCTTGAAGAAGGGCTCTGCCTGTGATGATAACTGTAAAAAAAAGGTTCATTGTTTATAAGGAAATATAGAAGTTAATAAAAATACTTTTTTCAGCACAATGATGAATCAATGATATTTCCTAAACAGAACAGTTTTCACTCTGTGTAGTACGAGATTGGTGGTGATGGAGGTGGTGATACTCCTTTTTACTTTAAGAGAGGATTTTTATCATTTGTTCCGGCTTATGATATCTCAGGCATTGGCAAATGTAATTTTTGAGAGACTCGGCCATCTTGGTTTAAAACTCAAAATTTAAGAGGCCATAAGATATGATGGAGCCTCTCCTGCATAGAGTGACCTGAAGCGCAATTCGTTATCTCGGAATGAGACCTCAAAGTCAGTACACACATTGTGTAGCACATTGTTTAAATCTATGTCTCTGACTTTTAAAATTCAGGTACCGAAACGTCTTAGGATTCACCTCTGAAATATGCACTTTTTTCATCGAATCAAGAGCACACAAAAAATCTAGCATAAAGCCAAAAGTTTTCTGCAACTATACAATGCAGAGGATCAAAAAAGATGAATGATGCAAGAACGGCACAGCGGTTTTCCTAAAGAGACTCGAGCCAATACTAAAAGCCATTGAAGAAATAAAGAATGGCCTGGTGAATTATCACAGAAAGCACTTCGTTGTTAAATTCAACTCAGTAATTTGAATTTTATAACAACATTATTCGTTTTAAGTAAAATTCCTTGGAATAACCTACACCTTGTCAAAACAGTTACAGTGTCCATTTGGACATTGTCATAATAAACTTAGTGAAAGACATATTCAACTTCTCAAAAGATAGACAAAATGCCGGTAATAATACAGAGTTTAAAACCAGATCTACACAAGCTAAAATGTATAAGTGAAGAGTTTAGGTATCGAAAAACAATTCCAAGAACTACGAAGTTTACATCGCTGTAATATGCCTACATCAGATCCCGAATCATATTACCGCATCTCAGTTTTTTTCCGTTTATTGGATGATCTGATATTTTCGTTAACTGATCTATTTTCTCGCATGAAACCACTATCATTTCACTTCAGCATATTTTACCAGAAAGTGCAATGTACCTTATAAGCATATTAAAAAAAGCATCCTCTTTTATAAAGACGACCTTCCAGACCCTCACCAGGATACACTAAAAAGGAGAGTGGTGCATCTGGCAAGCGTAAATGGCTGCTAGAAAATGAAAACCAAAAACTGCGATCGGCGCTTGGCTAGGTGTGACAAGAGGAGGTTTCCTAACATTGCAACTCTCCTGAATATCTTAGCAGTATTGCCTGTATCCACTTAACAGTGAAAGAACCTTCGACATTGCTCTGAAAACGATTTACGGAATAGTGTTGGAGAAGATCATTACAGGTCTTGTTAATTCATCGAGATCTCAGCACAGAAGTCAGCAATGAAAATATTTTGGAATCACCTCAGTCAAAAAGTAAGGAAACTGAAATTGACCTTTTAAAACGAGGTTCTTATGAGAATTATATATATATATATATATATATATATATATATATATATATATATATATATATATATATATATATATATATATATATATATATATTTATATATATATATATATATAGATATATATATATAAGTATATATATATATATAAGAGTATATATATATAACCACTTGCCAAAAATCGCAGCCCCCCGAAAAAAATTCTGGCTACGGGCCTGAAGAGACTTGCTAGCCATTAAAGTATTTATGTAGTTAACATTTAATAAAAAAATTAAATAAATCTGTTTTACTATCTTATAAAAGGTTTAAAATGTAAAGGCATGCTTTCGTTATCGGGCAAAAGTTTACTTTGTAATTTAACGGTATCGCCGTAGGATAGCCGAATAGCCGCATAGTTAATGCCGCACTGAGGTTTTCAAAAATGCAGTCGGATAGCCGACGACGCACTAGTTAGGTGGCAAAGCCGAATAGCCGATGACGGACCTCGAAAAACTATAGCCGCGAGCTCTGATATACGGTAGATATAGAGATAGAGAGAGAGAAGGAGAGAGAGAGGAGATAGCATATAGTTATATAGTATATATATATATATATATATAGCAGTATAGAGAGAAAGAGATATATATATATATATATATATGATATATATATTTATTTACACGGTATATATTTAATAAAGTAGGAAACTAATTTTAAACATTCTGAAACTAATTACTACATATATTTAAAATTTCAAGTTTATTAACAGTTGAAAAAGTAATACATAAATGAATTGAAAAAACTATTTACCTTTAAATTTATAAATCCCGCCATTTTCAAAGATGATGTTCATTAGTAATTTCAAGTCATGGTTATTTTCAAGAATGTTTGGAAGAGAATATATTAAAACCAACAGCAAAATTAAAATAAATTAAAATCGATGTTTTGAATATATTTTTTAGAGCCATTATTCTTCACCTCATTCAATAACATGTCTATAAAAAAATTATATATATATATATATATAGGAGCGTAGTTACCTACGGCCGCAGCAGATATATATATATATATATATACAGTATAAGTTATATACAGAGAGATATATATATAGATGAGGTATATATATATATATATGATATATTATATATATATCAGAGAGTGAGGAAATATAGATATATATATTTATATAGATAGGTTATTATGTAGATATTTATTTATACAAAAATATATATATAAAAAAAATATATATATATATATATATATATATATATATATATATATATATATATATATATATATGAGGTTGTGAAAATCTTGTTTCTTTTTAATTTTTTTTTTTTAAAAACACGTTTTTTAAAACAAATGTTTTTGTTTTAATTTTACCCGATCTTGGTGGCACAAAGATGGTTTGTAACTATGCAGAAAAGAAGACTCAGGGCCTAACATTGACTATTATTAATAATGATTTATACATAGCATATATATATGGTATATATATATTGAAGATATGAAGAAGAAGAGCAGTTGTTGTTGTTATTACATATACATATATATATATACATATTATTATTATATACATATATATACATATATATATATAAGATATATATATATACATACATGGTTATTACATATATGACTCAAACAAGCATTGTATAACAGGTGGGCCTTGGGGTGTCAGGAGAAAATGAGAATGGCAGGGGAAGGTGACTGACTCTGTGAGGAGGTATGTGTGTAAGCACACTTCTAAAACAATAGTATCCACAAGCCTACTCAGAGCTGGTGCAGGCAGAGATGGCATAAAGTGAGTAGCAAAGACGATCAGAAAGTTGAGGTAATAGATGTTTGAAGTATAGTAGTATTGATATTAAATCAGTGAGGGGGTTTAGGAGGATTAATGGATCATTATGTTGTTCTATGAAAAATTAGTTGGGACTTGGATGGAGAGGAAGGTGACAAGGAAGGAAGTGGGTAAAATTAAGAGTAAGAAGTTTAGTGAACAAGGTAATAAGGATATATATTTAAGAGCGATCAGTTGAATGTGAACATGTTGAAACTGAATAAATCTGAAGCAAATGAAGGAAGCAATTGTTGTAATGCAAAAGAATGTGGGTGCTAAAGAGCAGCAGAATGAGCAATGTGAGTGGTGAACAAATAGATGTTATTACAAAAAGTGAAAGAAGGAATGTACTAAAGCAAATGATGAAGTTTCAAAAGAAAGATTGTTGGAACAGAAGGAGGAAAAAAAGAATGCTAAAAGATGCATACGTAAGAGAAAAGAAGAGGTAAATGTGAACAGTTTGGAAGGAGATTGAATGGTATATAAGAATAGGAAGCTCTTCTTGGAAGGACGCGGAAGGTTAAGAATTAGAATAAGGGAACCTGCTTAGAATAATGAATACAGATGGTGTTTAAATTGATGAAATGGATGTGAGTGGAGTGTGGAAAGAACACTTTGAAATCTGTATAATATTGTAATGATAAGGTGATAATGACTGTGGGCTTGATGGTATGTTGAAGTAATAGGTATTTGGGGATGAGTACATGAAGAGGAGAAATGGGCAGAGGAAAGTTGAATGGCAACTGTGCTAAGAAGAAATGCATTGGTGAAATGATCAGAACGGAGGCAAGCGATGCATTGATTGGGATCTAAAGTTGTGTAATAAAGTTATGGAGGGTATAGTTTCGAGGATTGGAGGAGAGCAGTAATAGTACCTTTTTATATAAGCGTAAGGGAGATAAAGGGAACTGTAGAAATTATAGGGTATTTTAGTTTAATAGTGTTATATTAAAGATATATGCTGGTGTTTTGATCGAAAGAGTGCTCGAGTGACTGTTGGACTGATTGGTGAAGAAATAAGTGTTTAGTAGTGGTAGAGGATGTGTGATCAAATCTTTACATTGAAGCAAATGATAGAAAAAATTAGAGAGAATAAATTGTATTTGAGTTTTATGGATTTGCAACAGGGTATGAAGAGTTAATAGGGAAGGTCTATGGTAGGTGTTAGTGTGACATATAGTGTTGGTGATAGGCTCTTGAATGGAACTGAAATATAAAGATTTATAGGGAGGCTGTGTGTAAGAATAAATGGTGTCAAAAGTGATTATTAAGTATTAATAGCGGAGTGAGGCAGAGTTGTGTTATGTCTGTTATTATTCAATTTGTATATCCATGGGAGCAGGAAGAATTAAAGGTGGCGTGATAGAAATGGAAGGAAGCATGCAGAGATGAGGGAGGGGAAGCTCCATCGTATTATGCGGATGACGGTTTTGAGTGGCGAATCCGCTTGAGAGGATTGGTGAGAGATTTGGCAGGGTGTAAAAGGAGGGGTCATGAGTTAAACGTAGATAAGAGCTAGGTTATGGTTGTGAGTGAATACAGTCTCTGCGTAAAGTTATGTTAGATGGATGAGCAGCCGGAACAAGTGTCTGAGCGAAATATTTTGTATATTTTTAAGAAGGGAATGATACAGTATTTAGCAGAAAGCTGTGAAGTAGGAAGGTGGCTGGTAATGAATGTTACAGAATGTAAAGGACCAAGTCTTTAGGTTAAATTCACATGACGGGATGTTAGCTGTTCTTATTGTATAGTAGTACAATGTGGTTTGAAATAAGAAGTATAGATCTATGTTCAATGTGTTGATGGACAATCTTAGGGGTACGAAAATTCAAAATGTGAGAAAAATTGATAAAATGAGGAATGAACATATTAGAGAGTTGTGTAGTGTGAAGAAAGGGGTTGTGGGGGTTTCCTTCCGCAGGGTTTTGCCCAGCGGAAGGTTTTCCTCCACCCCATCTTTTCCTCTATTATTATTATTATTATTATTATTATTATTATTATTATTATTCATTCCTCTTCCCCACTCATTCAGGTGGTGAGTGGGGTGTGTTTTTTTGTAGCTAATTTTTTTTTTTATTTTGCATCATTACAATGTATCTGTTTTCCAGATCAGAGTATATTTTTGAAAGTTTTTTTTATTTGTTGCTTTTGTTATGCTATTTATAATGAGTTGCTAAGCAACCTGTGTGAGGGGTAGCTAGTCCCCAGGAGAGTTCAGCAATGGGATTCCGTAAGTTTTTTTTGAATGAGTTATTACATAATTATATGTAAAGTCTGTTTTAATTTCTAATCTTTTTCTAAACTTTTGTAAAAATGTCCACCCACAGGTCTTTTCTTCTCTCGATGTTTTTTTATTTGCTTGAATCTGATGATGCTGCTGCTGCTGCTGCTTGAAGTTTTTTTTTTAGACACATAAAACAAACATTTTTTTCTTTTATTACTAATTATGAAATTGAATGAGTGCGGCCTTTGCATGTGTGGGAGAATGTGTTGCGAGTGACTAACCAACCACACTTACCACCAAATCGCTTGTCACTGGGAGCTTCCGCCTGCCGCATGCCCCACCAGCCTACTGCTTATGTCACCATCGTTATTTTTTTCCTGGGAGACTGATGACCTCTCATTTTTTGAATTTATATTGCGAAAGGAAAAAGAAAACAAGTACAAGAAAAAACCACTGAAGTTAAAAGGTAGTTATTATTGCTGTTTGTTATTTTTTTTTCCATTTTGTTTAATTACAGGTTATAGTTATAGAAGAGTATAGTATTTTATTTTTAGGTTAGGCTAGTAGTTATCTTACTCAGGGGTGCCCTAAACTTTTCCTTTGTCCGGAGTAAAATCCGCGACATACTTTTTGGCGCCCAACGTGGGGCGCTTTTGAGGTGCAGAGAGACAGTCTGCGAAGATGGAAAAGTATGAGAAGTTGCTAGAGGAGAATCAGAGGTTGCAAGAGCTTTATGAAAGGGAGAGAGAGCAGCGAAAGAAGTTAGAGGATGAGAATGCAGAGTTGTTACGAAAGTTGGAAAGCATGGGAGAGAGTGTGAAGAAGATGGAAGTTGAAAATAAGGAACGGTTTGCAAGTCTTGAATCTAAGATAGCTCGAATTAATTTAGTCGAAGAAAGACTGAGTGTTGCTAGTTTTCCGAATGGACAAGAAGGAGCTTTAGGAGGTTTTGAGACTGTAGATAAAGAAGGGAGGAAAACTCATTCTACTCCCAAGGATGAAAAACTTGAAAAAGAGGATGAAGTAAAAGGTGAGAAAAAACCTGGTAAGAAAAAGAAGCAGATAAGTAGGAAACAAAGAAAGATTATGAGGATAGACAGAAAGCAAAAATTTTGTGTTAGTGCAGATGATTCTTTGTATAGTGAGAAAGATGAACAAGGCAAGAATGATTACATGAGTTATGGAGATGAGTCTGAATCTGAGAGTGAAAGGTCTGGTGTGGAAGTGCATAAGGGAATTTTGATACGAGAGGTTCCTAGAATAGAAAAGTTTAATGTGTATAGTAGTAGAAATGTAAATGAGTTTTTTGATGAGTTTGAAAACTATTGTAGTCATAAGTATCCAGATCATCCGGGTTATTGGGTGAAAGAGTTAGGAGAGTGTATGGAAGGTAGAATTTTAGAGTTTTATAAGAATGTAACCAGTGTGGGTACAGTAAAGTATGATGTGGTGAAAGAACGTGTGTGTGATCAGGTGGCAAGAGTAAGAGGAAGTATAAGATTTAAGAGAAAGGATGATTTTGAAAAAGCAAGAATAATGAAGAATGAGAATCTAGATAGTTATGCTCATAGGTTAGAGACACTTGCGAGAAAGAAGTATGGAAATGAAGGTATAGATGAATCGAAAGCGCTTGTAAGAAAGTTTTTAGATACTGTTCCAGAGCAGGTTGCTGAATGGTTTCACCTGAAAAGGAAAGAGAAAATGCGTTTGGGATCTGATAGGTTAAAGTGGGGAGAGATTTTAGAAATGCTGGAAGATAGACCGTTTGATGAAGAAGGGAAATATTACCCAAAGATTAAAGATAAAGTAGAAGTACAGATGGGGAGGAATTTTAGCCAGGGTTGGTATGATTGGCGCAGTGAACGAGAAGGGAAACAGACTATGAATGAAAGAACGAATGCGAGTGTGCCAGTTCATAAATCTTACAGGGATGCTGTGATGGATCATTCGTTAGAAGATGTAGTTACAAGAGTAGTTAGGAAATGTTTAGGAGAAATGAATGGAGGAATGGGAGGTAGGAATTATAGTACAAGTAACCACCGGCAGGATAATGGTATGAATAACGGAGAGAGTGGAAATGTTGCTGAAAGACCTACCATATATTATGGGAATGAGAGAGAAGCAGCTGTGGGACAGAGGATGCAAAGAATGAATGAGAGTGGAAGGAATGTGAATGAATGGCAGCAAGCGGGGTGTAGTTATTGTAAAAGGCCTGGTCATACAATAGCTGCATGCAGGAAAAGAATGAGATCGTGTTTTGGATGTGGTGGAGTAGGACATTTTGTATATGAATGTAGGAATCCCAAGAGTAAATGTTTTGAGTGTGAGCAGTTGGGGCATGTTAGAAGGTATTGTCCGAATCTAAGGAATGTAGGTCATCCAGGGTTTAGCCAAGGGTCACCAGGAATTCCAGTGACCTATTCAATGGTTGGACCACCGGTGCAGCAGGTTACTTCACCATTACCTCAGCACCCACAGGTAAGTCAGCCGATGCCTCAACGCCAAGCTTCTCAACAAGAAGAGGTGGAACGTCAACTTGCTACTGGGTCGGGAAACATGTAGGTGTGGGGTCCAAGTGTACGTGTGGGGCCCCACTTAATACAAGTGAGACTGAAAGAGATGTGACAGTGGGTTTATCAGTTATGAATGTTTTCTTTGGAATAAATGATGGTATAAAACCTAGTCACTGCATGAGTGTGAGAGTGAAAATCAGAGGAGATGCGTTGCTTGATAGTGGGTGTGGTAAAAATCTAATATTTAGGGATGTGTTTGACAGAGTTCAGTTGTGTGGGGCCCAGCTGAGAGAGATAGATGGGGAACAAATTAAAGGTCTTGGTATGGTGCCTGTCAGTATTTTGGGTTCTGTGTATGAAAAAGTAAGTATGGCTGGAGTTCCTATGAAAGAGTGTGAGTATTTTGTATTAGATAAGAATAGCAGTAACTATGATATGATTTTAGGGGTAAATTTTCTTAAGATTAATAGGTTGATTATAGATCCAGCAAGGAGATATATTAGGGGTACAGATCCAGAAGAAGGGGAAGAGTGGGGAGTATTCTTAAAATTCCCAAACCAGAAAGATCGGAAATATTTGAAAGGATATCAAGTGTATGCAAGTGAGAATGTTAAGTTTGATTCAAATGAGCCTAAGAAAGTTAAAGTGGCATGGAAGAAAGATGTTGGGGAAGGTATGCTTGAGAGTTCAATGGTTATGATAGATGGTAGCTTTGCCAAGGTTAAAGTTAAAAGAGTGGCTCATGTGTATGATGGTATTTTAAATGTAGATGACCCTTTTGTTTATGTGCAAGTGAGACCAGATAAAAGAGGGCAGAAGCTTAGAGCAATTCAAAATGGTGATCTGTTGGGACGAATGTATACAGTTGTAGATGAATGTGACTTGTTTGAAGGCTTAGATGGGGAGAGGTATGAGTGCTATGCAAGTAATGGTGTCGAGGGATCACAGTTGCAAAAGGATAAGGAATGGACAAGAGAGAGGTTGCTGAGTGAGTTAGATATAGGAGATCAGTTGACTGATAGGGAAAAAGAAAGAATGATTGAAACTTTGTATGAATGTAAGCATGTATTAAGTAAGGGTGATAATGACATTGGGAATGCAAGGTTGTCTGAATTTCGTATAATACTGACTGACTCGACTCCTATTTACCAGCGACCACGACGTTTCCCTAAGCCTGTAACTGACGAGATTGAGACCCAGTGTGAAGAGTTAGTGAGAGCGGGAGTTTTGCAAGAAAGTGAATCACCATGGAATAGTCCGATTGTACCTATCCGAAAGCCAGATGGAAGTTTGAGATTGTGTGTAGACTATAGAAAGGTGAATGAAAGAACAGTGAAAGATAGATTTCCTATGTGCATGATTTCTGAATGTGTATATTCAATGTATGGGATGAAAGTGTTTACAAAGATGGACTTGGTTAGGGGGTACTATCAGATGCCTCTTGAAGCATCTGCTAGACCTGTGACAGCTTTTTCGACGGCACGAAAGCATTATGAATGGAAGCGATTGTCTTTTGGGTTAGCGAATGCACCTGCAGCATTTCAGAGAGCAATTGGGGGTTTGTTGAGTAAGTGGAAGAATAATGTACTAGTGTTCATAGATGACATTTTGATTATGACTGAAACGTATGAGGAACATTTGAGTATGGTAAAAGATGTGCTTGAAACATTAGGGGCAGTGGGGGTGAAAGTGAAACCTGCAAAGTGTGAATGGTTTAAGAAGAATGTAGAGTTTCTAGGACATGTTGTGAGTGAGTCTGGTCTTCGGAAATCTCCAAAGTATATGAAGAAAGTAGGTGAGTTTCAGAGACCCAGAACTGTGCGAGAGTTGAAATCATTTTTAGGATTGATAGAGTTTCAGAGAAAGTTTATAGAGGGGTGTTCAGGGATTGCTAAGCCTTTAACTGAACTGACTGGAATGAAAGGTAAGACTGTATTGGGAAAGAAAAAGTTGAAAGAATGTGCGATGAATGATTTGGAACTGGCTTATCCAGACTATAGTATGAATGCTAATCCTTTTGAGTTATTTACTGATGCTAGTGGATTTTGCATGGGAGGTTGGTTGTCACAGGTACAAGAGGTGAATGGAGTAGAAGTTAGAAGAGTGATTGGGTACGTATCAAAAGCCTTCAGTACTGCAGAGCGGAAGTATTCAACCATTGAGCGAGAGTTGTCTGCTATTAGATTTTGTGTGAAAGCATTTAAAGGATTTTTGTATGGTGTGAAGTTTATTGTACGAATGGATCATCAACCTTTGGTATATCTGCACCGTATGCAAACAGTGGATAATAGGATTGCGAGAACAAAAGAGGATTTGAGTGAGTTTGATTATGAGATTGTATATACACCTGGTTCAAGTAATGTGATTGCTGATGGATTGTCACGAATGACTAGAGCGAATGAGGAAGAAGAGCAGAGTTTGAATCTGGAGTATTTGCCTAAAGGTCTATTAAAGTTACAAGAGAGTAAAGGGGGAGGTGACTCGATGTTTGAAAGTATTTTATATGGATTGAAAGATTTGAGGGAAGTGGGTTTAAAATGTAATTTGCCAGAAAATGTGAATGCTTTAAGGAAGGAAGTTATGAATGAATGTGTTAAACACCCTGAAAAATTAGGAATCATGAAAGTTAGGAATTATAAGAAAGAATTAGAGAGTATGTGTCAGCCTGGGGTTAAACCTATTCAGAATGTATTAGTAGTAGTGAGTGAGTTGTATGGAGTGACAGTGTATGTACATTATGGTTGTGAGAAACCGATTGTGTATAAGTCAGAAAAACTGAGGAAAAAGGAGTGTATATTTGTGCTACATTTGCAATGCTTAGATGACTGTCATTATAATTGGGTAGTGGAGAGAAAGAATTATGAGAGAATAATTGATGAATCAGATGGTGAATTAAACAAGATTGTGATGTATGAATCTGAAGTTGAATGTGGTGTTGATTGTGAAGTCCATGTAGAAGGAAGTATAGTTAAAGGTAGCAGAAGAGATTGTATTCATGGTGATAGGTGTATGACTGTAAATTTAAAAGTAAATGATAGAAATTTATGTGGTTTAATTGATACTGGGGCACAGTTAAGTTTAGTAAGTAAAAGTGTGGTAAATGACTTAAAAGGAAAGGTGAGTGACTTGAAAGTAGCACCAGTTCAGTTAAGAATTCAGGGCTTAGGGCAGGATAAAGTGAGTGTTTCTGAAGCAGTTGAAATTAAATTTTCAGTAGGTAGCCCAGGAGTTACAGTGAATCAGATATGCTTGGTGATGAATGATGTTGATTTACCTTTGTGTTTTTTGTTAGGCATGGACTTTTTGAGTGAGAATAGATTAGTTGTAGATATGGTTGGTAATTCTTTAATTAAAGGAGATGAATGTATTGCAACATTTTGTATGGATGAATCCGAGAGATTAGATATGGCATTTGCTGGAGTGATTGAATTGGATACAAAAGATGAAAATGAGGTTTTGAGTGATCATGATATTTGGGAAATGCAGCAGATGAGTTCAGAAATAAAGGAGTTGAAAAAATGTGTTAAAGAAAGTAAGAATGTGAGTGAATGGCCTAAGAAACTGAATGATTTTTCTAGGTATAGGAATAGGTTTATAATTCCTGAGGATGTCTTGTTTTTGTAAAAATGGCGAAAGATGAATGTGATGTCTTTGAATGCAATGATTGGACTGGTAATTGTCATGCATAGAGCATATGGTCATCCGGGGAAGCGAAAGTTGATAGCTTTGATGAGGAATGAAATTTTCCATCTGTATCTAATTAGAGTAGCTGTGAATGTTGCTACCACATGTGAAAGATGTCAGAAGCGAAAGTGGCAAAGTCAGATTGTGCGTCCTCCTATTACAAGAATAGAAGTGAATGAACCATTTGAACTAGTTGCTGTTGATTGTGTGAGTTTGCCTAGAACGAGTCGTGGGAATGTGGGAATGAGGGAATGATTGTGATGGTAGACCATAGATCCAAGTATGCTTTTGCTGCACCTTTAAAGAATAAAACTAGTGCGAATGTTGCAAATGTAGTGAGCATGAATCTTTTTCCTATGATGTTTGCAAGGCCACAAAAGATTTTGTCTGACAATGGACCAGAGTTTAGGGGTGAATGTTTTGAAAGAATGTTGAAAGAGCATGGGATTCAGCATGTGATGATAACTCCTTATATGGCGTCGTCGAATGGATTGGCTGAAAGAACTGGTAAGACTTTGTGTGAAATGTTGCGAATGATGACTGAAGACTTGTATGGTTGGGATCAGGTTTTAGGGAAAGTCTTGTTTGCCTATAATAGCACGTTGCATTCCAGCTTGGGTACATCTCCACGGGAGTTTTTGCTAAAATTTGATGGAAGTATGAATGAAAAGGTGCAGTTGCCTGAGAGTGGAAAGCAGTACTGGAGGAAAGCAAATGAAAAGTTTCGATCATTCAAAGTAGGGGATTGGGTTATTAAAGAAAAGATTGTGAAAAGTTTGCAGAGTGAATGTGATTTTGAAGGTTTTGAAAGTTTTGGAGTAGATGTGGACAGTTTTTGCAAAGATGTTAGAATGACTCTGGATAACATTGTTAGAGGTATAAGAGAAAGTAGTAGTTTCCTAGGGTTTCAAGAGAGTGAAAGAGATGAAAGGAAGGAGATATGGATAACAGAGGTAGAGAAAGCTCAGCAATTGCTTGAAGATGAGGATAAAGCAGATGATGGTGAGATATTAGAAGAAGTTTGTAATGAAGGTGAAACCCTGATGAATGTGTATGAAAGGCCGTGTACTAGAGCCAGTGGAAAGCCAGTGTTGAATGTGGAATGGGTGCAATCAAAAATGTTAGAACGAAAGAAGCGAAAGGGGCCTTAAGCACTTCTGGAGTGTCCCTGTTTGGGCCCCTTCTCTGACTTTATTTCAATTTCTACTATATTCCTTTTATTTCTTATTTCTCTAGTGTATGTAATGTATGATAGCTGATAGTTGATAGTTTGTATAGTATAGTGTGAGTAAGTTTTAGTATAGTGTGAGTATGTTTTAGTATGTTTAGTATAATTTAGTTTTAAGATTGGTGAAGGGTTAAAAAAAAAAAAAAAAAAAAAAAAAAAAATTATGGTGAAGGTTTAGAGTTAGTTTTGAGAAGAAAAGACGGGATCCTCTAAGGGCTGGTGGTGTGTGCGGGTGTTTGGGGCTCGTAGTGTGAGTGATGTGGGTGTGTGGGGTGGAGGATTTAAGGGGGGAGGTGTGTGTGGGGGTTTCCTTCCACAGGGTTTTGCCCAGTGGAAGGTTTTCCTCCACCCCATCTTTTCCTCTATTTATTATTATTATTATTATTATTATTATTATTATTATTATTATTATTATTATTATTATTATTTTATTCCTCTTCCCCACTCGCTCAGGTGGTGAGTGGGGTGTGTGAATGTTTTTTGTAGCTAGAATATTTTATTTTATTACAATGTTGCTATTTTTCCAGATCAAAGCATATTTTTGAAAGATTATTTTGATTTTGTTTTTGTTTTTGTATATAATATTATAATGAGTTGCTAGAAATCAGTTGAGGGGTACAAGTCCCCAGGATGAATAGAAGAATGAGGAACCCGTAAGTTTTTTTTAATGTATGATTACATATTTTATGTAAGCTCTTTTTAACTTTCTTTTTCTAATCTTTTGTACATATGTCCACAGGTCTTTTCTTTTCTCGATGTTTTTATTTTTGCTTGAACCTGAAGATGAAGATGCTGCTTATGCTTGAAGATTATTTTTTATATACACAAACATTTTTTTTCTTTTATTACTAATTATGAAATTGAATGAGTGCGGCCTTTGCATGTGTGAGAGAATGGGTTGTGAGTGATTAACCAACCACACTTACCACCAAATCGCTTGTCACTGGGGCTTGCCCCACCAGCCCACTGCTTACGTTACCATCATTTATTTTCCTGGGTGACGAAAGACCTCTCATCTTCTAAGTATTTTGACAAGGAAGAAATCGCCCTCAATTTAAAAGGTAGTTACCTATTGCTGTTAATTTTTTTTATTTTGTTTAATTACAGGTTATAGTTATAGAGTATAGTATTTTTTTAGGTTAGGCTAGTAGGTATCTTAAATATTCTGCCCTCAGGGGTGCCCTATACTTTTCCTTAGTCCGGAGTAAAATCCGCGACAAGGATGTTAACTGATATATATATATATATTGAACTAAAGATATAATTGATTTTTTTTTCGATTATTTCAAGGCAATAGAGCTTCATAGATGCCAAAAACAGTTTTGTTTTTTTTAACTAAATTAATACCCTAGGGTAAACCAAAGTTAAAATTCAGGGTCTCTCGGCATCAGCGGGGGATTTGACAGGGGACTTCGTCCCCACTCTGTCCACAAATCGCTCGAAAATTTGAATACCAAAATATTTTTACATATAAAAAATCAAGATGATAAAAAAAAAGCAACTTGTGCAGCAACTCTTTCCTCTTTCAATTGGAGTTTTAGCTAACACGTGACACTGCAGGGATCCACGAGTAGGGTTTTGCGATTTTTCGATATCATGTCTTTTTATGTAACATCCTTTTAAAGGAGTAGTGCATATATATATATATATATATATATATATATATATATATATATATATATATATATATATATATATATATATATATATATATTTTTTTTTTTTTATATTATATATATATATATATATATATATATTTAAATATATAGTAAACTATTTTTACTTTAAATGTTACTTTAAAAATATTTCTTTAAGGCGTATTTTAAAACTATGTTAGTTTGCCTTTTAAAAATTATTATAGAAAATTGTTCCTCAAAACTGAATCGCAGCACTCTCTTAAAAACGTTTCAAATTTTCTAACACTGATTAAATATAAAATTGTAATTGATCATAAATGTAACATCTATTTTATATGATTATATAGCATTTACTTTATTATATAATATATCTTTTTAAATGTTAAAAAGCATTATACTTTATTTTAAACATACTTGTAAAAGAAATAAATAAAAGTTAGCGATAAAAAAGCTTTCTGAAAACTCTTACGTATCTGTAATTTGCCTGTCGGAGGAAAAAGTGCACTTTGCCTTTTAAACTTTTTGCTTGTATTTAACATGATAATATATACTAAATAATGTAAAATCTTGTGTATTATGATGCTTTATAACAATTTTTACCATATTATGTATAGTAATTATTATAAATAGCTTGATTATTGATTATTATTGATAGGACCAGATTTGCACGCATAAAATATCCCTTATGTTCTCACCCATAACTGTGTGGGGAAACATAAATTGGTCGTACCAGAAATGTCATGGGTGACTGACAAAGTTGAAATATTGTAATTTAAGTTTAACTACATGTATGCGAAGTTGGTAAGTATAATAGGAATTATGTTTAATAAAATTATTCTATCCAATTCAACATTCAAGTTTTATTACACCTACTAGAGAGAGTGGGAGACTACAAGATAACTATCAACAGCAACCAAGGAAACAGAGGAGCAAGCAGCAGAAGAAGAAGAGATAACTACAAGCCCTCTACAACTACAAAGACCTGTTATCCGGCCAAAAAGAATAAGAACTCCAGCACCCTCTGCTCCAGCCTACAAAGAGGCTCTACCGCTCCGGCTCTCCGCTCTGACTTACAAAGAAGCCTAGCTCTTCCGCCTGCAAAGAGGCTATCCGCTCTGGCTTGACAAAAAGCCTAGCTCATTACCGCCTGCAAATCCGGCGACTTCAGAATTGGTGACAACAAAACGTGAAGTGGAAGAGAAAAGAAATAACTCTCCCAACGCTCTTGCCACTTTATATATATATAATATATATATATATACTATATGTAATATATATATATATAAAAATACCTTTGCCATATACTATCTCTACATATATATATATATATATATATATATATATATATATATATATATATATATATATATATATATATATATATATATATATATATATATATATACTGTCATATATATATATATATATATATATATATATATATATATATATATATATATATATATATATATATATATATATATATATATATATATATATATATACCTATATATATATATATAACCTGTAATAATGTATAGTAGTGAAACTATGGTCTGGAATAAGGGATTTAGATCTAATTTACAATGTGTTCGAAATAAAGAATCTTAGGGGTGTGTTAGGTGTAAGAATAATTAATAAAATTAGAGAACAGACGTAAGGGAGTTGAGAGTGAATTGTGAAAAGAAAGAGTAAATGAGAGAATAATGAAAAGTACATTGAAGGGTGGTTTGGCTATGTAGAAAGTATGGATGATAGTTGATTGGTTAAGCGGATGTATGAGTGAGGTGAGTCGTTAGGCAGGGATGAAAGGTGGTTGAGTCCAGTAAAAAATTGCCTGTAGGAGTGGAATGTGAGCTTGGCAGAGGAGAGAAGAAAGGTGCATAAAAGGAGTGAATGGCTGGGATTTGTTATAGGGGGGTTATGGTTGTAGCCCACCTGGGCCAAAGATGAACCCTAGATTGACGAGATGCCACAGTGAGGTCCGTCGGGGTCCGTGATACGCCAGGGTGAACTTTTCGACTGCGGCAAGTTTTAACTAAAGTGTATAAAAGGGCGGTAAGGCTGGGCATTCTTTACGACTTACGTCATATTCTTCTATTACTTTTCTGTTTCCAGTGCATGCTACGCCCCTTACCCCTGGTCTTGGGGAGAGAATGGGGATGATATATATGTATATATATATATATATATATATATATATATATATATATATATATATATATATATATATATATATATATATATATATATATATATATATATATATATATATATATATATATATATATATATATATATATATATATATTGTGGTTTGAGACCTCACAGAAAAAATCGATACTGAAATACAGTTTTCAATTTTAACTCGAAATCAGAGAGCAAAATGCAAGCGCAAGATGAAAGATGATTGCAAGATGCAAGAAACCCCAGAGCTTACAGAAGATAAAACACTTTTACAGCAAAAGGCAAACACCATAGAGAATCAAGTTACAAACGAGATGATGACGTCAGAAATGTACACAGAGAGCGGCAACTCAAGAATAAGCAGTATTGACAGACTTAATATTAGAGTGGAGTAGAGAAAATGGAGGAGATACGTTGGATATATTTTTTTAGCGGGATCGATCCGTTCAGATCGGATCGGAATCGATCCAGATCGTTCCATCCAGATCGGATTTCGACAAATCGAGACAAACAGTACAGCAGAACAGGTTCTTAAAGTAAAGCAACAACAGAACGTGGAGGCCGACCGGAACGGGATGTAGGATAAGGAAGAGAAGAACTGGGAGGAAGAAGGGTAGGCGTAGGAAGAGGAACCTACGAATGAGCGGGAGGAACAATAGGTAACAACGGAGTAGAGGAAGGAGGAACAGAAAGGATGTGCATAGGTGGCGGGACCATGCAAACTGAGGAAGCGGGATCAGATCCAGGAAGGCTGGCTTGATCCAATCAATTGAAATGTTCTCTTCCTTGGATTCTTTCTGAAGGGAGAGGAACTTGCGATGATGTTGCAGCACACGGAAAGGACCGTCGTATCGGGCCTGAACTGGACCACGATGTGAGTCGTGACGAACCAACACGTGTGAACAGGAATCAAGTTTGGAAGGAATGTAAGTAGCGCGGCGAGTCCGGCGAGGTTGGGAAGGCTTCCAAGAATTAGCACACTACAAAGACGGGCGAGGAACGTGTGGTGATCCGAAGTAGTGAGCGAAGTTAAGATGAATTCACCAGGGATGTGGATAGAGGAACCGTACACCAGTTCAGCATATGAACACTGCAAGTTCTCTTTGTTCGATGTCCGAATGCCTACGAGGACGAGGACGATTAGAAGAGTTTTGGACCAATTTTCTGCGTTATCATGCGCCATCAAAGAAGATGATTTCTGCTGACGGTGGAAACGCTCTATCATTCCTTGAGCCTGAGGATGGTAACTGCAGGAGCGGAGGAGTTTGGAACCGAGAAGAATAATGAGGTCTTTCCACAGGTAGGATTCGAACTGTCTGCCTTGGTCTGTTGAGACCGTAGAAGGAGTACCGAACCTAGCAATCCAGTTGAACAGAAAGGCCTGGGCGATGGTTTCACTAGATTGGTCTTGCAAAGGGATGGCTTCGACTCAGTGGGTATAACGGTGAATTCAGGCAAGGATGTGGGTGTAGCCGTTGGAAGAAGGTAGAGGACCAACTAAGTCTATGTGGACTTGGTCGAAACGTTGTCCCTGAGGAAGAAACTGCTCGATAGGAGCATTAGTGTGCCTGTGGACTTTTCGAACGTTGGCAACCTAAGAAATGCGACCAGATCAAAGCTTAACGTCCTGCTCGAGATAGTGATGGCCAAACAAAGTGTTTGACAATCTTAACTTGTGAGTCTTTAACACGTGGATGCGAGACGTTGTGATTGTGTTAAAGACAAGGCGAAGCATTGGAGTTGGTACAACAGGGCCGGGGTAAACGAGAGACATATCACATAAAGTGGGAAGAGGGAAAACGAACAATTCTACACTATAGATGTCGAGAGGTGGGTTAGCTAGAACGTAAACTCTTCCAGCTGCTGTAAGCGGGACATCTCTTCGTAGTTGAGAGAAGGAAGATGGCATTCACAAAACGAGAAAAGGCATTAGCAGGGATGTTCTCAGCATTCTTAACTTGGCGAATATCGGTAGGGAATTGGGCGATAAATTCAAGGTAACGGGCTTAACGAAGGGACTGCTTAACTGTAGATGCCGCGATGGCATGAGTGATGGGCTGGTGATCAGTAAGAACATGGAATTCTCGACCTTCGATGAAGTAATGAAAGTGTTTAATAGCGAGGTAAATGGCCAGCCAATTCTCTTCCAAAAGCGCAACGCGTACCTCCAGCGAGGCTGAGCTTCTTGGAAAAGAGCGCCAAAGGCCATTCACCTTCTAAAAACTGTTGAAGGACAGCACTCACAGCACAATCCGAGGTGTTAAGTATGGATCCCTAGTGGTGCGGTAGTAGAAAAAGAGGAGAGAACAAGGAAAGAAGCGGGGCCTCTTTGATGGAGGTGAAGGCGTGGCGGGCCTCGTCGGTCCAATCGACGGTGACAGAGGACGAGGAACCTTTTCTATGAGATTTGAGAAGAGAAATAAGGGGGCGGAGAATGTCTGCCGCCAAAGGGATGAATCTATGGTAGAAATTCATTCACCATGCTCAGAAATCTCCGGAGTTGACGCTGTTTCGTTGGAATGGCAAAGGAACGGATGGCTGAAACAGGGTCATCGAGGGGACGGACGCCCTCGGAAGAGATAGTGGCCAAGGAAGGTTAGTGAAGAGACACCGAATACACATTGTGAACACTTGGCGGAGATGAGAGAGGTGCTCTTCCAGAGAGGAGATAGCGATGTGCAGGTCACCAATGTAGGCGAATGCGAAGGGCAATCCACGAAGGATTGAATCGATGAAACGTTGGAACGATTGTTCAGCGTTACGAAGGCCGAATGATGTACGTAGAAATTCGTAAAGTCCAAAAGGGGTTCTTGCAGAAGTTTTGTGAAAGTCAGCAGGGTGAACTGGAATCTGATAGAAGGCTTTCACAAGATCTAATTTGGAAAAAATGTTACATCCAGACAGATTGGCGGTGAAATCCTGTATGTGAGGAACAGGGTACCTATCTGGACGCGTGATGGCGTTTAGGCATATGTAATCTCCGGTAGGGTGGTAGTCACCGTTAGGTTTGAGCCCAAGGTGAAGAGAGGAGGCATAGTCGGACTTGGAAGGACGTATGATACCTAGTTGAAGCAGAGTGTTAAACTCAGGCTTAGCAGCATGAAGTTTGTCAGGTGCAAGACGACGGGCGTGGGAGAAAGGAGGTCTTCCATTCGTTTCGATGTGGTGGACGACTTTATTACTTAACCTCCAGGAAGAATCAAGATGAGGAGAGACAAGGTCTGGAAATTCGGAAGACAGAAGGGATTCGAAATGGTTGTTATCAGAAGGAAGATGGATACCATTAATGGAAGTGGCACAGATGCAGAAGAGGAGAACTGAGTCTCGTAATCAATTAAGCAGTTATGGTGTAAGTCAACAAGGATATTGAAATGCGAAAAGAAATCGGCACTAATAATGAAAAGAGTAACGTCGGCGATAATAAATTTCCAAAGGAAGTCTCGGCGAAAACAGAGAGTAAGATAGTGTTGTTTGAAACTCTAAGTGTGAATGATGGAACCGTCAGCAGCTTGCAGAGGTCCTAAAGGTTCTGCCACCGGTTCATCTTCAAGAAAAGAACGAGGTAAAACAGAAGAAGATCCGGTATCGATGAGATAGGACAAAGCGATAGAAGAATCGTAAACACAAAGCAGGTTTGACGCAGGATTGTCCACACAGTGCTTTTTTACTGTGTGGCATCAGGATTTAAAGAATAAGCACAGGGTTTAATGCAAATGCGAGTCCGGTAATCCCATCACTGGTGATTAAAACATACTCCCTGTTGTATGTTCGTAGGAGGTGCGGAAGAGGGTTGAGAAGATGGCAGGGGTTGAGGTTGAAGGTGCGGTTGAACAGCTGATTGGGGAGAGGAAATGGGGGACCGACGATAGAAACGACGATGTTATGGAGGAAAACGGGGATAATGAGAAAAAGAGGGAGAAGAAGGCAAAGGGTAAGACTGGTAATAAGCGGGGTGAGTTTCAAGAGTGCAAATTCTATTTATCAAATCAAATATTGTATTTTTTACAGTCATAATGAGGGCTTCGATCAAATCAGTATGGGCAGAAGGAGGTTGGATTACATTTGATAAAACCTTGCTCTTGCGGGTTAGTGGGTAGTTGGGACCCTAAACCTAGCGGCAAGGTTGATACCTAAGAGGCAACTGGTTGTATGCTCTGAGCCATCAGAGGCTTTGTCATAACAATACGATCTGCTTATGCAGCGAGTTCGTGCAAAGTATTATTAGGATCTACAGTGACGAGCTGGAACTGGAGTTCGGCGGGTAATATTTGTAAGAACAACGTCTAATTTTATTTATACAGGGACCAACAGGAGGACCCTCTAGTAAGCCTAACATATCGAACAACAAAGCAGACGGTAGCCGGTCGCAAAGACTTTCATTTTTAAGTAATTGTTTAATTTTATCGGAGTCCGAAATGCCTAACCTATCTAATAATTCACTTTTGAGTTCAGTATAGGGCTGGTTACTAAAATGCAATCGAGGTAACACGTCTCTCAGACGATGAAGGACCTTGACCGGCAAAATACTTTAATAAGGCGCGAAAGCGCTCATTCTCGATGGTAGCCTCCAATTGCAATTCAAGGAGGACAAGGGTAAGGTCAGGTCAAGGTCATTTTCAATAAACTTACAATTAAATGTAGTTGCATTTTTGGGAGCCGGAGCCGGGGCCGGAGCCGAAGTCACATTACCATTTGAAGGAGTAACATCATTTGGAGGAGACATGGTAGGAAAATGATTAAAAATAATAGTTAAAAATAAACCACAAGGGAACACTATGGGAATCTGTCTAGCCAACTACAATTGCTATAATAATTAATTAAAAAATGCTTAAAATTAAGAAAGGTATACAATGCTTAAGAAAAAAAGGCCAATATGGCCACACGTTATATCAGGATTGTGGGAGGAGCAAAGGCTCTTATAGCGCTGCTGTTTTTAAAAACAGGCCCCAAAGTTAATAAATAGAAATAAAAATATAGTGAATAAAAATAGCAGCTGCTTCGAGCAAGGAGCCTCTTGAAGGCTTGAGAAGACACAAAGACGACTGTATTAGCCCTCTTGAAGGCCCTGGAGGTAAGATGCGGTTGAAAAGATGTCGATAAAGTCCAGGCGTTACCACACGGAAGGTCACCAGGATGTGGTTTGAGACTACACAGGAAAAATCTTACGGAGGACAGTTTTCAATTTTAACTCCAAAATCAGAAGGCAAATGCAAAACGCAAGATGCAAGATGATTTCAAGATGCAAGAAACCCCAGAGTTTACAGAAGATGAAACACTTTTACAACAAATAATCCAAAACACCAAAGGGAATCAAGTTACAAACGAGATGATGACGTCAGAAGCGTACACAGAGAGCGGCAGCACAGAATAAGCGTGTGTTGACGGAACTGAAGATCAGAGCGGGGTAAAGAGAAAATGGGGAGACACGTTGAATATATTTTCTAACGTTAACGGAAAACTATTGCAAATCCCCCTTTTAGTTAGGAAAAGATTTAAAGAACACGAATAGAATTTGGGGGATTGAGTCAAAAAGATAAAAACTACTTGCTATAATAAAAATTTGAATGTTAATAAAGGCAGAAGTCGTTTAAAAGGATAAAAAATTGAAGCGGCCTACTGAAACGGAGAGATGAAGTGACAGGCGGTTTCGGACGTTCGTTCTCTCTCTCTCTCTCTCTCTCTCCTCCTCTCTCCTCTCTTTCTCTCTCTCTCTCTCTTTCTCTTTCTCTTTCTCCTCTTTCTCATATATATATATATATATTTATATATATATATATATATATATATATATATATATATATATATATATATATATATATATATATATATATATATATATATATATATATATCATCTATTATTTTACAAACAGGGGTAAAAGGTTAAATTGCAATGCACCAGAGCTTATAAAAGTAATGAAGAATATGACTGGAAGTCGAAAGAAAGTAATATACCGCCCCCTCTATACCTATTAGTGAGAACTCGTGGCAGTCAAAAAATCCACCCTAGATCTTCAGTGTAGGGTTCATCTCTTGGCATAGGTGGGCCACAATCATACCCCTTACAAAACCCCACCATTTACTCCTATTATGCACCTTTCTTCTCGCCTCAGTCAAACTCACATTTCTCTCCTCCAGACATTCCCTTTACTGACTCAATCCACTTTTCCTTCGGTCTCCCAGCCGATCAATTCCCAACACACTCACCACTATACTTAACCAACCGACTATCATTTATCCTTTCCACATGTCACCAAACCATCTCAATATACTTTCATTTATTGTCTCACTTACCAATTTCTTCACATCACACAACTTTAGAGTACATTCATTACTCATTTTATCAAATTTTCTCACACTTAACACACCCCCAAGATTGTCCTTCTGAACACATTGCACTTTAGATCTCTACCTCTTATTCCAGACCATAGATCTCCTTTACTATATTAACACAGGTAACAAGATACCATCATGGCAGACCTAGCGCAATCCAGAGACTTGGGTCCCTTTGCCAACCACCACCATTCCTGCTTTAATACCATCCATCCGTTCCTTCTTTATATTTCAATATTTAAACTCAGAGGCTATTTTCCTTCACCATCTTCTTTCACAAAGGGACTGTACTCACTCCATTATAACCACTACTCACCCCTCTACAATTACTTTTAAACCCCCCTCCTTTTTTGCACACCTTGCAAAATCTCTCCAACTAATCCACCTCAATCTCTCTTCAGATTCACCACAAAACCAAATCATCCATATAATAAGGGCACCATCCACTCTCCTCCATTCACCATCATTCTAACCCCATTTCCTGTCACCCTCATCTATAATTCTTTCATAACCCTATCCATGTGCAAATTGAATAACCAAGAAATAATACATCCCTTCCTCACTCCGCTATTAATGCGACCAATCGCACGGCACCATTTGTTGTTGCAGCTTCACTATCACCACCATGCGCGTTCCGTTAGAAGCCTACCACCAACTTTCCATATATCACTAATACCACCATAGAGGTTTCTATTAATCCTATCCTACCTCTTGCACGTCCATAAAACCTAAATACAATTTATTCTTCTTCTCTTTCATTTTCTCAATTTTGTTTCAATGTAAAGATTTAATCCACACACCATCGACCACTCCTAAACACACCTTGTTCTTCACCAATCAGTTCTTCAGTCACTCGACGCACTCTTTTCAACAAAATACCAGCATATATTATCCCTACAGCACTCAATAAACTAATTCCCCTATAATTCCTACAGCTACCCTTATCCCCCTTGCTTTATATAGGGTACTGTTATTCAACTCTCCTCAATCCCTCGGACTATACCCTCCATAAACGCCTTATTACACAACTTCTAATCAATCAATCACCATCTCGCCTCCGTCCTTAATCATTTCACAGTAATTTATATATACCTGCAATTTTACGTATTCTTTCCACACTCCCCTCACATCCATTTCATCAGGTACAAAAACACCATCACTATTCATTATTTTAAGCAGATTCCCATTATTCTCATTCTTAACCTTTCGCGATTCCTTCCAGAAGAGCTTCCTATTCCCTTCTAAGTTCCTATTCATCCTCCTTGCAAACTATTCATTTACCTCTTCTTTTCTTCTACGCATACACCTTTAAGTATTTCTTTTTCCTCCTTATATAATTCCAAACATCTTTCATTTGAAACTTCATCATTGGCTTTTAGTACATTCAACCACGATTCTATTCTACTTTCAACCGCTTGCATCACCTCTTCATTTCATCACTCACTGTTAATATTCTTACTTCCTACTTTAGCACATCCACATACTTCTTTTGCACTGTCAACAATTACTTCCTTCATTTGCTCCCAGGTTTATTCAGTTTCAACTTTTTAAAATTCAACTGATTTACTTGTGAGCGCCCTTAGATACTTATCCCTATTACCTTGTTCACTAACTCCTTCTTCATCAACACAAAATCAATCATACTTTTCATCTCGATACCATCTCTACCTACATCAACTCTAGTATACTAATGGATACTCTTGTGTTTAAAGAAAGTATTACTTGCACATATACCTCTCTCCTCGCAGAAATTAATCACCTTCCTACCATTCTCATTTTCTCCCTACTCCCCAAAACCACCTGTTATACCATCCCTTTTTTTATCACTTATCCAACCATTCAGGTCCCCCAACACAATTAATCTAAAGCTCCTACTCACCCCATTCAAAACATCATTCAGATTATCCCAAAATCGCACACTCTTCAACATTTCCCTCAGATGCGCCATATGTCTCAACCACACATACCTTGACCTTTTCAAACTTCAATTTAACCATTAGAATTTTAGTACTCATACACACAAGGTCCACCTATGCCACAAGTCACTCATCAAAATTGCAACTCCTTCTCTCCCCCTCTCATTCCTTTCCACACCAGCACATAAGTAGTAGTTACCACATATTGGACTAAAAAATATCGGTAAAAATATCGATATTTTTGGATATCGATACTGTATCGATTATTTGCCACGTTGTTTATTTTGGCTTAGCCGAAAGGGGGGGGGGGGGGTTACTCCTTCAGACACCAGTTGCACCTTAACCGTCCGTACAATGTTCTCCTTAGTTTTGGCCCTTTTGGGCGTTTTGACGATCCCTTTCGATGCTTGGCATCGATATTTATTTCAATTATTATGGATTATTTCGGTATCGATACGATATTTGGTCCGATTATTTTGACCTTTCATAAAGGTTCGTGAGGGATTAAATCGGGATTCTAAATCGGGCTCATGTTACCACTTCAAATTCTGTCCTTTCCCATGTACCTTCCCCTACTTGAGCTCATGTGATTACCACCACCCTGTGCAGGTTCACCACCACCACCCATAGACACCCACACCCACCCATGAACACCCACACACCCACCATAGACAAATACCCCACCATAGACAACACACTCTCCCCTACCCATACACACACTTACACTTACACTTACACTTACACTTACACACACACATACACACCTACCCTTGTCATCGATTATTGTTCCGATTATTTCCTTCGGTGTTTACCCCAATTAACACTCCCAGCTTTGATTTTGCCTCAGATTTGATGGCCTCAGCTTTGGTCCTCAAACTTTGATGGTTTCCAACTTTGATAGCTCAACTTTGATGGCACAACTTTGTTGGCTAAACTTTGATGGCTCAACTTTGATGGCTAAACTTTGATGGCTCAACTTTGATGGCTCAGTCTTTGATTGCTCAACTTTGATGGCTCAACTTTGATCTCTCAGAATATATATATATATATATATATATATATATATATATATATATATATATATATATATATATATATATATATATATATATATATACTATATATATATATATAT
>JABUQX010122853.1:25000-29637 GCA_015478945.1 Trachelipus rathkii | reverse complement strand
TAGTCCTACCCCGTAGTTCCCCGAAGGCCGAGAGACCCCGACTTCTGCCATCGGTGTGGTATACCCTTGGGGTATTCTTATAGTTAAAAAAAAAAAAAAAACAAAAAATTTAATAGAAAGTCTGTATTATTTTAACGAGTAACCGAAAAAAGGTCTCTAAAGTTAAGGCTCTAATCATTACTTTACATATATTATTAACAATAATTTTTTTTATTTTATTTTTCTTTTCTTACATTTTCCTATCTAAAATTTTACCCGGATTCAAAATGTATTCCCTTTTCCCTGTTATGAGCTATTGTAGTTTTGAGAATGGAAATGCAATGGAGAGAAATTTTTGCGTCGTTAATGCAAATACATCTTGCATATATTATATATATATATATATATATATAATATATATATATATATACTATATCATTATAGTAGTATATTAGTACTATATATATATATATTATATAATTATATATTATATAGTATATTATATTATAAAATATTATATACTTATATATATATATATATATATATATATATATAATATATATATATATTATATATACATATTATATATATATATATATATTTTATATATATATATTATATAATTATAATATATATACTATATATATAAAATATATATATATATATATATATATATATATATATAATATATATATAGTATTATATATATATATATATATATATATATATTTAATATATTATATATATATATATATATATATATATATATATAAATATATATATATATATATATACTAATATTATATATATATATATATATTATATATATATATATAATTAATATATATATATATATATATATATATATATAACATATAATTAATATAATATATATATTAAAATATAATATATAATACATATATTATATATATATATAATATATATTATATATATATATATTATATATATATATATATATATATATATATATATATTATATTATATATACTATATATATAATATATATATATATATCTATATATATATATTATAATATTATATTATAATATATACTAATATATATTATATATAATATATTTATATATATGTTGAACGTCTTGTTCTTTCGTTAATTGATTCGTTTGTTTGTATTTATATTAGAGCCTTCTACCGAGGTCCCAGGATTCTCTTTGGAGAAGGCTTATTCCTGACAACACTAAATGAGAAAGAAAAGGATTCAAGTAACACAAAAGAGATGCAATTTTTTGATATAATAAAATGAATACCCAATTATAGTTTATGTCAATTCCTATTATACCCTATTACCAAATATAATATATTAATCCTATTATACCCTATTACTAGAAATATAATATATCAAACCTATTATACCCTATTACTAGAAATATATATATCCAAATATTCTTTATTTACTATACATATTAAATTTTCTCGGAAAATACTTCAAACTATAATTATTGTCAGATTCTATGCCAATTTTACGGGAACGATACGCTCCCTTAGCAACTTATCCAATTATGCCTCCGAAAGTTAGTTTCTTCGATCGCGGAATTCCTTTGGACAATCCCACAGAGAAGTTTATTCCTCACGAGCACCGTGGGAATACTCGCGATATGCTAGATGATCGACTCAGCCCACAACAGCACGACTCCAAATTTGTTATTCTTCCAGCATGAGTGCATGGTGAGACAAAAACGCTCAGTCGTCACCATTACGATGCTCCCACACCTCCTGTTGATTTAAGCGTAAAGGGGGCTGGACTAGCTACACGATCTGTTCCTTCGGAGTTGGGGCTCCGCAACGCACCCGATACTGGGGAAATTAAACCTTGTTTGTTAGTTAAAACAATTTCCAATCCTTTTGGCGTAACTGGAAGTTTCGTGACTTAGCAGTAATTTTTCCTCGGCACAATTTCAGAACTTTTACGAATATTTATTTCCTTAAATTTTGATCCACAACCTTCGATTTTTTTAACTCTTTCAGAAAAACAATCTATTTATTTTATAAAGTATTAACTAAGGCTATGAATTAGTTGGTTCGTCCTACATTACTCCCCTTCCAAGATTGGGAACCAATCTTAAAAAGAAAAAAAAATAGCTCCACCACTCAAAAGGGAAAACAACCTTACCTAATTTCCGATAGAGGCTCGTCTTTCCTCCGCCCTTCTCTCATACTCCAATACTCTCCTTTGGACATTCGGTATATCTGGAGCTGGACCTCTAGATCTTGTCATTGGTACCTGGGGTACCCAATTTCTACTCCTTGTGGATCCACTCCCTGTTCCTCCGATTGGTCCTCTAAAATCATCCGTTCAGGGTCTTCACCCACTTCCCATAACTCCTCCTGAATTGACCTGGGGGTATAGAAAGGAACATTATTAGAATTAATGTAATTACTTTGACTAATATTACATACCTCAACTGGTTCCGGTGTTTCCTTTCTTGAGACCATGTCATCCTCTTCACTATCATTCGCTATGTCCCCTACAAGTGTGTAACTGCCATCTGGAAATCTTAATGACTTCTCGACCCTTTGCAGATTAAGTTCCTCATCTGATTTAACCTCTGACTGCGCTGAATCCAACCAATCCATTAAGTCATTTGTATCAATAGGCGAAGATGTCAGCTCTATCTCCGTTTGGGTCATTTTATCTATTGTTATGGCTTCAGTTTGTGTGGCTATATCTTCCTTGTATTTAGGTTCTCCTATAGCTACCTCTACTAAATCCCAAATATCCTTTTTATTTTTTTCATGTTTCCTTTCCTTCGTTGATCTCCCAAGTTGTCCTCCATAAATTACATAAGTTTGTGTTGGGTCCACCTCTTTCTCTTCTTCTTCAGTTTCTGTCTCCCATACTTGTTCTTCTCCTTGTTCATATGTTTCTTCTTCGATCCTAAAATAGTCAAGCAAATATTCCGGAGGGTCTGCCCAAACTTTTAAATGTGTATAGTGGGCCCTCATTGTTTTTCCGTTTCCTTCAATGTCATATGTCATTCCACCTGCAATCACCTTGGTTATCACAAAAGGGCCCTCGTACCTTTTGCTTAATTTTTTCTCCAAAGTTCTATCCACTGAGATGATTTTCCTTTTAACTTTCACCCCTACTGCATATGGCAACCAGTTTGGATGACCCTCTTTCCACTTGTCCTGTTCCTTTCTTGAGATTGGTAATACCTTTCCTTTCTCATGTTTTTGAACCATTAGTTTCTCTGCCGGGGTCACTCCTAACTCTGCATGTTTTGTATTATTATATACCATTATTACTCGGGGTAAACAGTCTCCATCCTTTATCCTTTCGTTACCGTATCTGAGGAAACTCCGCAAATGTCGGTTGGGACCCTCTCCAATATATATATAACTATATATATATAATATATATATATACTATATATAATATATATAATATATAATATAATATATATATAAATAGTTATATAATATATATTATTATATATATATACTATACTTTAAATATATATATATTATAGTTCTGTTGTCACCAACCTCTATTCTATAAATTTGGGGGCTCATTACCTACCACGGTACGGTCTTTGATCAGGAGAAACTCTGCTACACGTATTTCCTGACCAAGTGGATTATAACGCAAAAATAATTATCTAAGCTTGATAGCAAGGCCAGCATCGACTCAACTCATTTGGAAATTTTAGCCACCGTGGGCGTGGTTTCGAATCCAGATGAGCGTATCTTTTTGGCTAGAAGCATGGGAGAGAGAATGTGATTTTTGTATACAATAGTAAGATTGTTCTGTTGTATTTGTTGGTTATGTTTTTAGTGATGTGTTGAACAAGAGAGAGAGAGAGCGAGAAAGAGAGAGAGATGACGAGAGCAGAGAGAGAGAGCGAGATGAGCAGAGAGAGAGAGAGAGGAGAGAGACGAGACGAGAGAGAGAGAGAGAGAGAAAGAGGATATTGATATTAGTGTAATTCACTATGACGTAAACTGTAATTAATTATTACAGAAAATTTCCTAACTGGAATTTTTTGTGCCCGTTTAGATAGCTGGATCGAGATTGAGTTAAATTACGATTCAAAAGACTCGCTTTTATCCACAAATCTACCGTATATATATATATATATATATATATATATATATGAGATATAATATACTAATATATATATATATATATAGTATACATATATATATATATTATATATATATACTATTCATATATATAATGATATTATATATATATATATATATATATATATATATAATATATGTGTGTGTGTGTGTGTGTGTCGAGGGTATAGTTCTGAGGGATTGGAGGAGAACAATAAAAGCACCCTTATTTAAGGGTAAGGGTAACTGTAGGAATTTATAGGGGAATTGTATTGATAATTGTGGTAAGATATATGCTAGTTTTTTGGTCGGAAGAGTGCGTCGATTGACTGAGGGACTGATTGGTGAAGAATAAGGTGCGTTTAGAAGTGGTAGAGAATGTGTGAAGCAAATCTATACATTGAAATGTTTGGTCGTCTAAATATCCCTTAAAGCAACAGATCATGGAAGGATAAAAGGGTTTTGGTGGATGCGTTGCGTTACTGCTTTACAGTTTTAGGGTCAATAAACACATATTTTTAATAAACTTTTCCATATTACTATAATAATATTTCGTA
>JABUQX010122853.1:0-10000 GCA_015478945.1 Trachelipus rathkii | reverse complement strand
AGATCTGCGAGAATAGAATCGAGAGATTAAGACGAGAGGCAATTCTAGTAGTAAAAGAGGGAAGAATTGAAATGCGTTGAAGAATGAAGGGTCGAGTCAGCGGCATATGAGTGGATAGAGATGCAGGTTCATTAAGTAAAAAGTAAGAATAAAGTAAGAGATAGGACAGAACCCTGAGGAACACTCCACAATTGACAGAAAAAGAAGAAAAGTCGCCCCGTCAACAACAGCCGATATAGAACGATTTGAGAGAAAACTAGACATAAGTAAGCAAAGAGAGGGAGGAAACCCAAAGGAAGAGATCTTGGAGAGCAGTGTCAAATGCTTTGGATATGTCAAGCGCCACCACGCAAGTCTCCCCATAGTTCCTAAGGGCGGAAAACCATAAATCAATAAGATAGGAAAGTATATCGCCAGTAGATTCTCGAGCGCCGAAAGCCATACTGATGACTAAAAGAAGTGAATGAGATTCCAAATGATCTAAGAAATGAGAGTTGAGAAGGGTTTCAAAGATCTTAGATAGAATACAAGTGAGAGCTAGTGGGCGATAGTTAGAGACAGAACGGCTACCTTTTTTCGGAACCGGTTGGACATGTGCGTGCTTCCAACACTGAGGGAAAGCGAAGGAGATGGTGAACAGAAGAACGAGGAGGCCAGCACGGAAGCACACCTGTCAAAGCTGGGAGAATGCCATCCGCCACCTGCTTCCTATTCATGATTTGCAGAGACCATGTGCCCTGGATCAAATGTAATCACAGGCAAAGGCATAGGACACCTGAGAAAAAGAGAAGGAGGAGGAAGAGGAATGCCAAAATCGTCCAGGGTTGAGTTAGAGGAAAATAGGAGGCCGAAGAGATTGGCCTTTTCAGTTGGAGAATTATCATATATATCATATTGAATAAGAGGAGGGGAAAGGCAGATTTACAGAAGTTGTTTTTGGCAAGAGGCCAGAAAGATTTGTCAGTAGGAGAACCAAGAAGGTTAGCGCACTTTCGTTTGATAGCCCGCTTTGCTCGTCGAAGAGTATCCTTGCAACGATTTCTAGCTGAATGAAAATTAGCAAGAGTGATAGGAGAACGAGAATTTTTCCACTCCCGATACGCACTGTCTCTAGCCTGAATGGCCAGAGAACAAGCACGATCAAACCATGGATTATGAGGAGAGAAAAATTTAGTGGAAGAAGGAATGAACCTGCTCATCCCATCAACGATTACAGCCCAACCTTATCGGCCGAAGCAGAAGCGTCATCAGAGTCAAAGCAGTCATTCCAAACTATAGTTAGCGTAGAAGCATCGTGTAAGGCCTCCTAATCAGCCCGACTAAAGTGCCAAAAACGCGTAGGGTAGGATATATATATAGAGAAAGAAAGAAGAGAAAAATATAAAGAAAGAAAGATAGAGATATATATATATATATATATATATATATATATATATATATATATATATATATATATATATATATATATATATGGTCAGCCTCCCGAAAGCAACATGCATGTAACAAAAAACTATAACAACTACAGGAAAATAAATAAAATTTTATTAATCAGGAGACATTTTTATCCATGAAATTAAAAAAAAATAACGCTTTTGAAAAATTTAAAATTGTTAAAAAAGTTCTGTATGATAATGAGAAGAAGAACGAAGGACTCCATCGTTTTGAGTGAACGTCAAAGATGCCAAATGTCGATTTTTTTTTAACTAAAAGATATCCCAAGGGTAATTCACAAAGATGGACAGAATCGGGGTTTCGGCCTTCCGAGGGACGACGGGGGGGAATTGTCCCCCCTCTGTCCCTCCGTCGGCTCGAACCCCCTAAAAAGGAAATAAAAAGAAAAATTAACATTTTCTCCAGAGCTTAATTAAAAACAATATTTGGCAACTCTTGCTGTCGCACTACTGCAGAAATGGAAGGTTGATGAGAGCGTTCGCGAGGTTGATGAGAGCTTACGATGCCAGACCAAAGATTATACTAATATTTTAAGGTGTTATTAATAAATGTTAGAATAAAATAATTTTTTTTTAAAGTTTCATCGATGAAATTTCTTGCTAAAACCAAAATGTTATTTATTTTCCTGTTGCTGTTATATTTTTTAGTTACACACAATGACGCTCTCGGGAGGTCATCTACATGAAGGATATATTACATATATATATACATATATACATATATTATTATATATATTATATATTTATATTATATATATATTATATTACATATATATTTATATATATATTATTATTACATAAATATATATTATATATATTATATATATTATATTATATATATATATTGTTATTATTATTATTATTATTATATATATATATATATATATATTTTTATTATATATATATATTATTAAATATATATATATATAGTATATATATATATATAATATATTATATATATATATAGTTATATATATATATATATTATATGTTATTAATATTATTGTTATTATTATTATTATTATTATATACATACATATATATTATTATTATTATATTATTATATATATTATTAAGTTATTATTATTATTATACATTACAAACATCGATACATAGTATATATATATATACATATTATAATATTATATATATATATATATATGAGAATATATATATATATATATATATATATATATATATATATATATATATATATATATATATATATATATATAATTGTGCTTATCAAGGTGAGATTCATTGAATCGTATTCTTCTTTTTCCTTTTCGTTTTTATATATATATATATATATATATATATATATATATATATATATATATATATATATATATATATATATATATATATATATATATATATATATAGTATATAAGAATTTATATATATATATATATATATATATATATATATATATATATATATATATATATATTTAAGTATATATATATATATATATATATATATATATATATATATATATAAATATATATATATATATATATATATATATACAACTTTGTCCTTTAAAAGGATGTTAACCGATATAGGTTAGGTTAAGTTATGTACCTCGGTAGTCACAGTACAGTATCTACAAATATGCCATATATATATATATATATATATATATATGTATATTTATATTTGTATTTATTTTATATATGTGTTTTTTTTCTTAAATATATATAATATATATATATATATATATATATATATATATATATATTTATTTTTTTTTTTATTATATTTTTTTTGTTTTTATATATATATATATATATATATATATATATATATATATATATATATATATATATATATATTTTTAACTAAAGGAATACCCAAGATTAAATCGCAAAGATGGAAAGAGTCAGGGTCTCTCAGCGGGGGACGACGGGGGACTTCGTCCCCCTCTCTGTCCCACCGTCGGCTCGAGCCCCCTTAAATATATATATATATTATATATATATACATATATATATATATATATATATATATATATATATATATATATATATATATATATATTAACATGATAAAAAGCAACTGTGGGCAACTTTGCTTCTTCATTGGTGTTTTAGCAACACGACACTGCAGGGCTCAAGAGGAATGTCCGCAGGTTATCGGTATTATGTCTTTTATGTAACATCCATTTAAAGGAGTGGTGCCTTATATATATATATATATATATATATATATATATATATATAGTAAAATATATATATATATATATATATATATATATATATATATATATATATATATATATATATATATATATATATATATATATATATATATATATATATATATATATATATATATATATATATATAATTGGTTGGGTTTTTTTTTTTTTTTAAAAAAATCAATTTTTGATTTTTTGATTTTTTTGATTTTTTTGATTTTTTTGATTTTTTCAGATTCGTGACGTCACGCGAAATATATATATATATATATATATATATATATATATATATATATATATATATATATATATATATATATATATATATATATATATATATATATATATATATATATATATATATATATATATATATATATATATATATATATATATATATATATATATATATATATATATATATATAAAGACAGTAAGAAGACGCAGAATCCAATCTAGAGTGTCCCATTCAACCCATAAAAATTAAGAATTAAGAATAATTTTTAATAATAATTAATGTAATTAATGAATAGTAATTATAATTAAGAAGCCGCATGGGCCTACCTAAACTGTCCCAGTCAACCAACAATAATTAATAATTAAGAATAATAATTAAGAAGCCGCATTGGCCCCTCTAGAATGTCCCAGTCAATCCATTATAATTAATAAATAAGAATAATAATTCAGAAGCCGCATGGGCCTATCTAGACTGTCCCAGTCAACCAATAATAATTAATAATTAAAATAATAATTAAGAAGCCGCATTGACCCCTCTAGAATGTCCCAGTCAACTCATAATAAATAAGAATAATACTTAAGAAGCAGCTTGGACTGGACCGTCTGGTCAACCAATAAAAATTCACACCATAGCCGCATTGTCCCCCCGTGAATGTACTAATCTACAATAAATAATAAATAAAAAAAATAACTGCACTCGTTACTGTTTCACCTAATATTAAAACAAGAAATATAATAATACAGCCACACAGAATGTCCCAGTCAACTCAGGCCAGTGTTATAGTCGAAACGTTCCTTTAGACTTTTTCAGTCAACCAATACTTAGAATGTTCTGAATAACCCAAAAATTTAGAATTAAGAATAATTTTTAATACCACGTAATTAATGGATAGTATTTAATTATTTAGATCCCAGTCAACCAACAAATTACAATAAGATAATAATTCAGAAGATGGCTCATTTACTGTCCCAATAACCCTAATAGCAAGAATAAATTATTCTTAATTATTAATTATTATGGGTTGACTGGGACAGTCTAGATAGGCCCATGCGGCTTCTGAATTATTATTCTTATTTATTAATTATTATGGATTGACTGGGACATTCTAGAGGGGCCAATGCGACTTTTTAATTATTATTCTTAATTATTAATTATTGTTGGTTGACTGGGACAGTGTAGGTAGGCCCATGTGGCTTCTTAATTATAAATACTATTCATTAATTACATTAATTATTATTAAAAATTATTCTTAATTCTTAATTTTTATGGGTTGACCGGGACATTGGGCCAATGCGGCTTCTTAATTATTAATTTTTATTGGTTGACTGGGACAGTCTAAAAGGACCATGCGGCTTCTTAAGTATTATTCTTATTTATTATGAGTTAACTGGAACATTCTAGAGTGATTTAATTACTATTTTTAATTATTAATTATTACTGGTTGACTGGGACATTAGTTTTTTTGAAATTGGAATTTATTTATTTATTTATTTATTTATTTATTATGAGATAATTTCGTATATTTTAGAGAGGCCGTTACTTTAATTATTACTTACTGATTGCACAATTAAGACATGCGCTCTTGTATTGTTCTATTCTATTATGGTTGATTGGGACATTCTAGAGGGTCACGTAGCTCTTCAATTATTATTGTGGAATAATAATTAAGAAGCTGCATTTAAATTTCTAGAAATGTTCCAGTTAACCCATAAAATAGGAATAATACAAGAAGCCGTATGGTCCTTTTTAGACAATCCCCATCAACCAATAAAATTAATAACAGAAGCCACACATTGGCCCTCTAGAATGTCAACAAAGCAGTCAACCCACAAATATCAAAATAAATAAGAATTATTCTTAAGAAGCCGCATGAGTAAGGTTACCATATTTTCTGAACGAAAAATCGGGACCCCTACAAGCTACACATCATAGTATATATATATATATATATATATATATATATATATATATATATAGAAATATATATATATATATATATATATATATATATATATATATATTTTTTTTTGAGTGACACAGTCTATTTATGAATATTATTCTTCTATAGTTATATATATATATATATTTATATATATATATATATATATATATATATATATATAAAATTATTATAATTTAAAAAATGTATATATATCGATTGACATAAACCTCATTCCCCTAAAAAAAGTATATCTAATGTATATAGTATAAATATATATATATATATATATATATATATATATATATATATATATATATATATATATATATATATATATATATATATATATATATACACATATTGTGTGTATATATTTATATATATATATATATATATATATATATATATATATATATATATATATATATATATATATATATATATATATATATATATATATATATATATAAAGTATATGCGAAAGTAAGTATATATATATATATATATGTAAATTCATTAAAATATTAAAAATATGCGCATGTTAAAATTGGGTTTGTATCATAAAATCGGGACGAAATCGGGACTCTCTTCTAAATCGGGACAAGGGTTTCAAAAAAAGGACTGTCCCGGCTAAATCGGGACGAATGGTAACCTTACGCATAGCCCTATTGAGACTGTCCCAGTCAACCAATAATAATTAATAATTAAAAATAATAATTAAGAAGCCGCATTGACCCCTCTAGAATGTCCCAGTCAACTCATAATAAATAAGAATACTTAAGAAGCCGCATGGTTGGTCCTTTTTAGACTGTTCCAGTCAACCAATAAAAATGAATAATTAAGAAGCTGCATTGGCCCCTCTAGAATGTCCCAGTCAACCCATAATAAATAATAAATAAGAATAATATTTAAGAAGCTGCATGGGCCTATCTAGACAACTTCACGCCTATTCTTATCCTCAAAGCCAAAAATCTACCTCCTCGTTGCTTTACGTTGTGCGCCCTCTTCAGCATATCTGTCTTTTTTAATAAGGGTGCTAAAATTGTAGACAATATTCAAATACTGGCCTAACATATCTATTATACGACATTATACAAAAACAATATATATAATTAGTCTGCATCTGGTATTAATTTTCAATTTTTAACCCTAGGCCCTAGCTCTGGGTTCAAAATCTTACAATGGAAACAATTAAACAGCAGCACTAAAGAATGTTACAGACTTACGGGTTACAATGCCAATAGTTTGTTGAAAATTGAAAAAAATATATATATCAAAAACTTCATAACAAATGGAAATCCGGAATTATTTGTAAATCAAATAAAAAGTGATTTGATTTTTTTATTTTATTTTTTTTTTTATAATATAAAATATAAAAAAAATATATATATATATATATATATATATATATATATATATATATATATATATATATATATAGTATAAATATATATATATATGTCTTTATATAGTATATATATATATATTTATATGTTTATATATATATATATATATATATATATATATATATATATATATATATATATATATATATATATATATATATATATATATATATATATATATATATATATATATATATATATATAGTATATTAAAGTGATGTGGAATTTGATGTCAAAATTTAACTGTTTGGTGTATGCGTGGATGCAGGGATGCGATCTTAAAGAGGATCAGGATGCGGATGCGGATGCTTTAATAAGGTGCAGATGCGTATGCGGATGCGGATGCGGATGCGGATGCGGATGCGGATGCGTGATGTTTACTTTGAAGTTTGAATTAAAATTATATATATATATTTATCTACATATATATATATATATATATATATATATATATATATATATATATATATATATATATATATATATATATATATATATATATATATATATATATATATATATATATATTTTATATTTGTCACCCACTCACTCACGGGCAGAGCCCTATTCAGGGAAGGGGTGTTGCACTCCAAAATTTCATCTGCTAGCGGAAATTACGCAGATGAGCACAGACGCAGGCTTTAAAGTGAGGGAGAGCATTAAATTCAGCAGGAACACAGAAGATGGAAGAGAATTCCACAAAACAGAGGTGGCAGGAAAGAAAGAAGCACCGCAGCAAACTAGCCTGGAGTTACCAATATCTACACAAAACTCGTGCGCAGACACAGTTCAGGCACAGAGTGGCGCTCAGCAGTCATGGTACGCGAGGTAAAATTTCTCGAACACCTGCCGCCATGGAACCTATAGAAAGAGATAAAGTACCAACATCGCGCCGCAAAGATAGTGGGTCAAGTGAACTGGAAAGTACAGAACAGTTTATAAGCCTTTTGGCTTTTGCCTCGACCCTGTCCAAAAGCCGGGTGAAACCAGCCCCCTCAGATATGAGAACAGTACTCCAAACAAGGGCGGATGAGACCTTTTTATAGCTGGAGTAACTGAGAAAAAGAAAAAAAGTCTCTCAGCCTAAACAGAACTCCCAGTTTCTTTGAGGCCGCCCGCAACCGCTGTGATGTGTGGTTTCCAAGACATTTTTTGTTTATGTTAACAAAGATGTTTATATTGTCAACAGAGAGACGAGAGAACCGTCGCAAGAGATAGGAAAGTTAAAAGGTGTTTTAGAGAGGGAGACGGTAGAAGTTGAATTTTTAAAGAATTGAATTTACAAGGTTGAGACTACCCCACTCGGAAATTCTATCCAGATCAGCTAGAATAGAATCGGAAAGATTAAGACGAGAGGCAATTCTAGAAGTAAAAGAGGGAGCAGAATTGAAATGAGTTGAAGAATGAAGGGTCGAGTCATCGGCATATGAGTGGATAGAGTTAGATGTGCAGGTGAGAAGATCATTAATGAAAAGTAAGAATAAAGTAAGAGATAAGACAGAACCCTGAGGAACACCACTATTGACAGAAAAATAAGAAGAAGTCGCTCCATCAACAATTGCCGATATAGAGCGATTTGAAAGAAAGCTATGACATAAGTAAGCAAAGAGAAAAAGGAAACCCAAAGGAGGGAGCTTGGAGAGCAGTGACGCTTGCCATACCCGGTCAAATGCGATATGTCAAGCGCCACCACGCAAGTCTCCCCGTAGTCCTAAGAGCAGAAAACCATAAATCGGTTAAATAGGAAAGTATATCGCCAGTAAACCTTGAACGCTGAAAGCCGTACAGGCTATCGGAAAGAAGAGAATGAGTTTCCAGATGGTCTAAGAAGTGAGAGTTAAGAAGGGTTTCAAAGATCTTAGATAGAATACAAGTGAGAGCTATAGGGCGATAGTTAGAAGGATCAGAGCGGCTACCTTTTTTCGGAATAGGTTGGACATGTGCGTGCTTCCAACACTGAGGGAAAGTGCCAGTATTATATTGCAGAGAATATAGTTGAAAGAAGGGGTCAGCACAAGCACATTGCCCAAAAACTTGGGAGGAATGCCATCCGGGCAACCCGCCTTCCTAACGTTCATAGATTTTAAGAGCCCATGCACCCGATCAAATGTAATCTCCTTCAAAGACATGGAACACCGGAGAGGAGAAGGAGGAGGAGGAGGAGGAGGAGGAATGCCAGAATCGTCCAAGGTTGAGTTAGAGGAAAATAGGAGGCCGAAGAGATTGGCCTTTTCAGTTGAAGAGTTAGCAACAGAGCCATCAGATCGAATAAGAGGAGGAAAGGATGATAGGAAGTTAGAGATAAATTGGCAAGAGGCAAGAAAGATTTGTCAGTAGGAGAACCAAGAAGGTTAGCGCACTTTCGTTTGATGAAAGCCCGCTTTACTCGTCGAAGAGTATCCCTGCAACGATTTATAGCTGAATGAAAATTATAGAGATATATATAGAAGAACGAGTATATATATATATATATATATATATATATATATATATAGTATAGAGCATATATATATATATATATATATATATATATATATAGATATATATAGATATATGTATTTATATTTTTATCTGTAAAGTTATATATATATATATATATATATATATATATATATATATATATATATATATATATATATATATATATATATATATATATACATATATATATACATTGAAGGGCGCACGAAACGCGAAAGCGTTTCTACGATAAAATGCGAAAACGTTAAACACCCAAATTAATCCGAACGAAGTATACCG
>JABUQX010122852.1:7500-16875 GCA_015478945.1 Trachelipus rathkii | reverse complement strand
AATACATATGAGGAACCTAAGAGTGTACCCAAACACCTTTTTAAATTTTAAAGAAAAACATATATCTACAAACTTGATGGAGTGTCGATGGGCTCACCACTTGGACCTAATTTGCTGACTTCTATATGTCCAATCTGGAAACAAAATCCTTCGTGAAACACAAAATTAATACTGATTTTGATATTTTACATAAGATATGTCGACGACACCCTCACTATCTTTAGGAACATAGATCATATACATCAGTTCATCAATAGAATTCAAGAGTTGTCATGCTTAAAATTTACATACGAAAATTAGGTTAATAATGGCTATCTGTTTTTTTAAGACATTAAAATCAATATTAATCCTGACGGCTCAATATCTAAGGCATACATGTCAAACCCATGATAATGGTCTGTGTATATGAACTATGGTTCCTATTCACCGACTATTTACAAAGAATCTATCTTAAAAACTTTAGTTTACAGAGCATACAACCTATTGTTCAACTTGGGAAAACTTTTGATGAAAGAAGTTTGGGGCATTATCAAGTTAAAATTTTGATTGAGTTGTTGATTTTCCACAATATTCAGTTTGAAAATTGTAATTCAATAAAACCATTTTACAAAATTATTAATAAAGAAAGTAAAAATAATCACGGGAAATATTAACACACATCTTCCAAAACTTCTAAATGCTATAGACTTTCAATAAGAAGAGGAAGTGGCCTTCGTGGACTATCGCCACTCTCACCTCCAAAACTAAAGACACTCAAAAAAATTAAAGTCAGACTATACCATAAACCAAACAACTGTCATCTTCCTTAGCACAAGAGAGCTTTGACCGACAAACCATTCCACGTTGTGTGTACCAATTTAACTGCCTGAGTCAGACTGTACGTCGAACATATATTTGGTTTACACGGAGCGAATCGATTGTAATCGGGACAGGGCAATATCAACATCGCTAACAGTCCCAGCAAAATCTTTGAACATTTCAAACGGCACATGGTCAATCAAACTATTATGCGAATATTTTTCTAAAACACTTCAACAATATTTATACGGATCATTGTTGCAAGTCCAGAAACTAAAAATTGCGGAGGCCTTTTACATCAAAACACGCAGGACCAGGACATTAACATAAAATTTAATGTATTATCTGTTAGACTAAATATTCATTGATTTAATTATTATATATTAATTTAAGACTCATTCGCTCAACAAGGAATTAATCCTCTGAAGAAATGTCTCAAGATTTAGAGACGAAACGACGTTCGGGAAATGTAAATTAAATATATCTTCTTCTTCTCATGTAAATGTTTTCAAAGATTATTTTAAGAAAATTAAACTATGTACAGAAATAACTATTTAGAAACATGGAAATAAAATCAAAAACTTTTATAAAATCAAAGGCTGATATTGAATTCCTATATTATTATTATTATTATTATTATTATTATTAATTATTATTATTATTATTTTATTGTTTATTGTTATGTTATTATTATTATTATTATTATTTATTATATTATTTTTATATTATTATTATTATTATTATTATTATTATTATTATTATTATTATTATTATTATTATTATTATTATTATTATTATTATTATTATTAATGTGAAGAAAGGCGTAAATGAAAGAATAAACGAGAGTACATTGAGATGGTTTGGTCATAATGTATGTACTTCATAATTTGCGTAAGAGATTTAAAAATATTTTGAAATATTACTTATAGTAGATTGACCATGTACCGTGTGTAAATGTGCAAAGGTTTGCTGGCTTTCTAGCTGTGTTGAAATTACCTATCTAACAATCAATTCGTCGTGTAACCAATGCATATCATCGTACGGTCTGACACAGGGCAGTTAAATTAGAACACGATGTGATTTTAGTGAAGGAGGAAGATAGTTATTTGGACGTGGTAATATGTGACTTTAATTTTTGAGTTATCTTTAGTTTTGAGGAGGGACTTTAAGGTGTTACGCAAGCACTTCTTTTCATTATCAAAGTCAATAGCATTAGACATTTTGTAGAAAATTTTTTTTAGAAATATTTTTGGTTATTTTTATTTTCTTTACTATATAATTGTGTAATACCTTTATTAATTAGATTTTTAATTAAATATTGCATATGATCATTACAATTAATTAAATTTTGCTTAATGCGGTCAATTTCTTCACCAAAAGTTGTCCAAGTTGAACATAGGATGTAACCTTGGGGGACAGAGTTTTAACTATAGATTCTTTGTAAATAGTCGTTGAATATGATCCATAGCTCATATATAGACTATTATCTGTAGGGTGGAATGTTGACTTGTAGATAATGATGAGCCATCAGAGGTAATGCCAATACCTAAAAAACTAATAGTATTATTGATACAAGTCTCGTTAGAGAATTTCAAGGATGGCAATTGTTTAATTATGCTGGTGAATTGAAGTATATGATCTAAGTTCCTAAGGATTGCAAAGGTGTCCTTAATAATTAATAATTAAAAGTTTTGACCATCTTAAAGATAAACCTAAAACATTTTCTTTTTCATTTCTTATGGACCACAATTATGGTAACCTCACCAAAGAGAATAAGACAGTGATTTCTAACCTCAAAAATAATAATAATATAGTTATCAAACGCTCAGATAAAGGAGATGGAGTTAGTATCACTAATGTATGGGAATTTTTCCATAAATACTTGAATGCTTCCCTTCCCGAATCATAGCCTTCACAAAATTTTTCATTAGTCTGAGCTTAATTTGTAAAGGTGGCAAAATGATTTTATCACTGGGAACTTAGGAAGTGTACTGAATATTCTTTTTTCGGACTCCATCAGTTTCCTTTCAGGAAAGTGTTTTCTATTGAAGTGAGAGAATCTATCCCACTCGCCGATAAAGCAGATTGTCTGCATTCCGAGCAAAATGGCTATTACCTTCAGATCTCCTCATACCTGCCATTTAATAATCTTTCATATTTAATGTTTTCAAGAAGCAATCTCATATGATAAAACGTCTTAAAACTTGAAGACAGTAATATATTCGCCTTACTTGTTGTGAAGTCTTTGTTCACAGATGTACTAGTTCTTTAAACAGTTGATATAAAAACTAACAGAGTGCATAACTCAAATAATCGAACCCCATCAGAACTATCAGAACAACTTATGAAGAACCTTTTATTAATTTTATTTACCCAATCGCCGTTTAAATTTAAAGAAGGCATATACCTACAAACTGATAGAGTGTTGTTGGACTCACCATTTGGACTTACATTTGCCAACTTCTACATGCCCAATCTGGAAAGAAAAATCCTTAGTGAAACAAACAACTTTAACCCCGTATTTTACATAAGGTATGTCAATGACACACTTACATCTTTAGGAACGGAGATTATATACATTAATTCATCATAAGAATTCAATTGACATGCTTGATATTCACTTAATTTTTTTATCAAATAATACTATTAGTTTTATTATATATTAAAATCAATGTTAATTCTGTTGGTTTATTATCTGCAGGTATACATGTCTAAAACACGGAAAATGGTCTATTTATTTACAAAGTATTTACAAAGAATCTATCGTTAAACACGAGTCTACCGAGTGTACAACCTATGTTCAACATGGACAACTTTTGATGAAGAAATTAGTCGCATCAAGTAAAATTTAATTAACTGTGATCATCCGCAATATTTAATTGAAAATCTTATTAATAAAACTTTTAAAAAAATAACAATAAAGAAAATAAAAATAACTAAAAAAATTCAACAAATTTCTTCTTCAAAACCTCCAGTGCTATTGGATTTGATGAAGGAGAGAAGTGCCTGCGTAACATCTGGAATCCATATGTCAAAACTAACAATAATTCAAAAATTAAGTCAGACTTTACCATAAGTCAAAATAACTATCTTCCACCTTCACTACCAGAGATGCTTCACCAGAAAACCATCAATTTAACTGCCCTGTGTCAACCTTTACTTCTATATATATTGGTTATGCGATGAATAGATTATATATCACTGGTCAACAAAAATGCAATTTGAAATATTTTCCGCTCTCAAAATGGTTAAATTACCTTAATTTTGGATTGAGAAACACGAATATGACATTAGATTTTGCTTATTATTTCTGTTTTTTAAGGTATAATAATCTCAAACAGAAATACAAAAAATGCGCTTTGAAGTTCTTTTTTTCTTCTTCTCTTCTGAAAATAACTAAAGTACCATAATTTTTGATTGAGAAAAATGAATGTAACATTATATTTTTTTTAGTAGGCATATCTCTGGTTTTATAGAAACACTAACTTAAAATAAAAGGACTTAATCATGTGAACGGATTCTTTTTGTTAGTCGTTTGTACTCCTTTTCTGGGGCGTCTCTTGTCATTGTCCAACAGTATTCCGTAAACATAGAAGTGTTCCATTTTCCCTGATACCTTCGTTCCATTTTCGAAATAACTTGATGGAATCGCTCTCCATGTTCGTCACTGACGGCATCGCAGCTGACAGGGAAGTCCAGGTGAGAATTTAAGAAAGTCCAGGTGAGAATGTAAGAAATGGATTTTCAGTGAAATGTTGCAACCTAATCGATGGTACTTTTCTAGAAGATTATTCACAATCTAAAGGTAGTTGTCACTTCTTTCACTTCCCAGGAAGCCATGCACAACATCATTAAATGTCTCCCATGCTGCTTTCTCATGACCCTGAGGAACTTGGTCGAAGTTTTTATCTTTCAAAAGTTGACTAATCTGCTGGCTAATGAAAATGCCTTCTTTAACTTTAGCGTCACTGAGCTGTGGAAATAGTCTACTGAGGTACTGAAAAGTTTCTACACCCTGGTTCACCCCCTTTAAAAGGTTCTTCATGAGTCCAAGTTTTATGTGTAGAGGGTGCAAAAAAAATTTGCTTCTTTCTACCAAAGGATCATGCTGGACATTTATCTCTCCAAGGCAGAGATTTTCCCTTGGGGCCAGACCTTTATCTTTTAGTGAAAAAACCTATCCTGACAGTCCCACTGACACAGAATACTTGGTGTATCCCAGCAAAATTGCAACGACCTTCAAGCCTACACAGATCTGCTACTGATGGTCGGAGTACTTAATTGCTTTCTGAAATGATTTCATATTTTCATTTGTTTCTTTCTTGTGGACAGCATGGACTAAAGAAACTGAAGGGAGAGAATTGCCATTGCGTAACAATACAGCTTTTAAACTTGGCTTCTACGAGTCTATGAATAGTTTCCAGCCCTGTGGGTTGTACTTCAAATGTAAAGATATCATCAAATCACTCACACTACAGCAGGAAACAAGAGTAATTTCCTTTCAAAAGTACTGACTCAAATCTTTTTTGTTGAGTCCTGTACAGAGACACATTGACATTAGGTAGTAGAAGATTCCTTTGTTGAAGCCTTGATGCAAGAAGCTCTGCTTTGTCTTTAGATAGATCCAGGTCTCGAGTTAAATCATTTAATCCAGCCTGACAAAACCTTTGTGGCTCTCTCGTCAGTTCAGTTTCTGGATAAATCTCATAGGATTCCTTGTTGATAGAGAATGGAAGGGACGCGGTGAGGTTTTTCCCTTCCACAGTCCTCGTCAACACCTGACTGCTGAGTGTACTCTTCTGGAGGGAGTAGTACAGGCAGACCGTCTCCATGTGGTACTGGTCGATTGGCTGATGGGATGCTGGGGTATTCTACAGTCTGCTTCTTTCTTCTTGTCATGGCCATGCTGGAGGAGAGTTATCAGGCAGAAATAGCAATCATTTGCGTGATTTGTAGGCTTTTTCCAAATCATTGGGAACGGCAAACGGCATTGATATTTATTTATTGTTCAACCATCCCACATTTAGTTCACAGCTACATGAATGCAATTTCCCCACTATGTAGTGCCTCAATGCTTCGTCCTGATCCGTAACTGTGGAATACCGAAATAGTGCCCGATACGCTGTACTCTTATGAAATAGATAAGGTTTTTTTGGGGGGGTCAAAAGAAATAAAAAAATATCCACCTCTCCACACACGCTAACAAAAATTGTCAAAAGAGTTTTTTACAATTACCTTGGCATTTGGATTTCTAACCTGAAATTGACGATTCTGGAGGGCAAGCTAGTACAGCAGGGACGTCTCATTGTTTATGGTACTGGATACGAATGGCTGGGACGGGATGCTAGGGTATTCTACAGTCTGCTTCTTTCTTCTTGTCATGTCATGCTGGAGGAGAGTTATCAGGCAGAAATAGTAATCATTTGCGTGATTTGAAGGCTTTTTCCAAATCATTGGGACGGCAAACGGCATTGAATTTATTTATTTGTTCAACCATCCACATAAGTTCACAGCACATGAATTGCAAACGATATGTAGTGTCCAATGCTTGTCCTGATCTCGTAACTGGATACCGAAATAGTGCCGATACGCTGTCTTTATGAGTGGGCAGAAAAAATCACCTCTCCACACACGTAACAAAAATTGTCAAAAGAGTTTTTACAATTACTTGGCATCTTGGATTCTAACCTGAAATTACGATTCTGGAGGGAGTAGTACAGGCAGACCGTCTCCATGTGGTACTGGTCGAATGGCTACGATATAGTTACTATATATATATATATAATAAACTATTAGGTATAGTATATATATATATATATATATACATATCATAAATATATATATAATTTAGGTATATACATAATATATATATATACATATACTACTTTATATATTTTTTTTTCTTTACAGAACATCACCACCGCTCACGGGCAAAGCCCTATTCAAGGAGGGGGTGTTAAAATCAACAAAACTATCAACTAACGCAAATAACGCAGATGAGCACAGACGCGGGCTTTAAGTGAGGGAGATTAAATTGAGTACGAAACACAAGAAGATGGAAGAGAATCCACAGAACAGAGGTGGCCAGGAAAGAAAGGAGGCCACCACAGCGAAACTTGTCTGGGAGTTGCTATATATCACCAACAAAACTTCATGTGCGATACAGCTACCCTCTTTGCTACGAGGCGTCTTTAAAGGAGGTGGCCACGCGGAAGTGCTGAAAGGGCTCCTCTGAGCACTTGCCGCGGTACGGGGTACCCTATATGAACAAAGAGAGATAACAGCACAACATCGTCGCCGCAAGATAGAGGGTCAATGAACAGAAAGAAACGGACAATTTATAAGTCTTTTTGCCTTTAGACTCGGACCCTATCCAAGAAGCCGGGGTTTGAAACCATGAGCCCCCCCAGAATGAGAGCAGTACTCCATACCAAGGGCGGATTGAGGCCCTTGAATAACTGGAGTAACTGTGGAGAGGAAAAAAGTCTCGCAGTCTAAACAGACTCCCAGTTTCTTTTGAGGCCGCCTTACCAACCGTTGTGATGTGAGGTTTTCCAAAAGACATTTTTTTGTTTATGTTAAGGCCAAGGATGTTTATATATTCAACAGGGAGAGACGAGAGAAACCGTCGAAAGAGATAAGGGAAAGTTAGAAGGTGTCTTAGAGGATGGAGATTTGAATAAAGTTGAGTTTTTTTAAAGAATTGAATTTCATCCAAGGTTGAGAACGACCCCCACCCGAAATCTATCCAGGATTCAGGCGAGAATAGGAATTCGGAAAGATTAAGACGAGAGGCCAATTCTAGAAGTAAAAGAGGGAGCAGAATTTGAACATGAGTTGGAGGAATGAAGGGTCGATATGCATTCGGTCAGTATGAGTGAATAGTAGTGCTAGATGTGCAGCGTTGCGAGACAGCATCATTAATGAAAAGTAATGAAAGAGTTGGAGAAAGGACAGAACCCTGAGGAACACCCCTACTATTGACACGACACAAGGAAGAATGACGTCGCCCCATCAAACAAACAGCGATAGTTGAGCCGATTTTAAGAGACAACTAGACATAAGTAAGCAAAGAGAAGGAGGAACCCAAAGGAGGGGCAAGCTTTGGAGAGCAGTTGACGCAGTTTGCCATACTCCGGTCAAATGCTTTGAGGAATGTCAAGCCGCCACCACCAAGTCTTCCACGTAGTTCCTAAGGGCGGAAAAAACCATAAATCGGTTAAAATAGGAAAGTATATCACCAGTAGGCCTCGAACGCCGAAAAAGCCGTACTGGCGATCGTAAAGAAGAGAATGAGATTCCAGAATGGTCTAAGAAGTGAGAGTTGAGAGGGGTTTTCAAGATCTTAGATAGAATACAGGTGAGAGCTATAAGGCGATAGCTTTAAGAAGAATTCAGAGCGGCTTCCTTTTTTTCGTAATAGGTTTGGACATGTGCGGGCTTCCAACACTGAGGGAAAAGTGTTAGTTTTGGGACATAGAGAATATAGTTGAAACGAGGGGAGGGGCACAAGCTCGGAAGCACACTCCCTCAAAACTTCGGGAGGAATGCCATCCGGGCCCCCCCGCCTTCCTAACGATCATAGATCTCAGGAGCCCATGCACCTCGATCAAATGTAATCACAGGCAAAGACATAGGGACACCTGAGAGGAGGAAGTGGAGGAGGAGGAATTTGCCAGGTGAATTCGTCCAGGGTTGACGTTAGAGGCGAAATATATACTGCTGTAGGCCGAAGAGATTTGGCTTTTCAGTTGGAGAGTTAGCAAACAGAGCCATCAGATCGAAAAAATAAGACGCGAGGGAAAGAGGTAGATTTACAGAAGTGTTAAGAGCAATGTTTTTGGCAATACGCCGCTGGACGCGCCAGAAAGATTTATCAGATAGGAGACAACCCAAGGCGAGGTATTACGCACTTCGTTTTATGAAAGCCCGCTTTTGCTCGTCGAAAAAGAGTATCCCTGCAACGATTTCATAAAAGCTGAATGAAAATTAGCGATAGTGATATAGGAGAACGAGAATTTTCCACCCCGCGAAAGCGCTGTCTCTGGGCCTGAATGGCCAAAGAAACAGGCACGATCGACCCATGGATTTTGACGGAGAGAAAAGGATTTAGTCGAAGAAGGGAATGAACGGAACTGCTCATCCCGTCCAACGTATCTAACAGTTCCCAGCCTTAGTTGGCAGATAAAAGCCGATAGTAAGCGTCATCAGAGTCAAAGCAGTCATTTCAATTATAGGTTAGCGTAGAAGCGACGCAAGGCACCCCAATCCGGCCCGATCAAAAGTGCCAGAAAAAAACGCAAATAGGGCAGGATGGAGCTGTTGGAGCAGAAAGTATTTAAAGTTAAGAGAATAAAAGGTTGTTGGTCAGATTTACCCAATAGCTGGGGAGCGAAAGGTAGTGTATTATAGAGAGAGGGACTAGTAGTGAAACATAGGTCAAGTGTGTGGTCAAGAATTGGTTAGGACGATCCGGAATGTGTTGTAGGTTCTTTTGATTAGTGGCCCAGATACGTTAAGAATGCTGAATGTTCGGCCTCCTCGCCACCTAAATTCAGTATGAGAGGACCCCAACCA
>JABUQX010122851.1:0-17285 GCA_015478945.1 Trachelipus rathkii | reverse complement strand
CCTGACATATTTAGCAGACATTATCAACGACTTGACCCCGCACAACTCGCTTATGGTCTAATTCAATATTGCCTTTTGAGAAAACTTCCATCCACTGTTGTTCCGCGTAGTTCTTTACCTGTCATGACCAGAATTTTAATAAATCCTAAAAAGCCTGTACTTTGGGCGTACCTTCTTTGCTAACATATCTGCATGATTAAAGCGCCTAGCCTGATCTTTATGCAGTATGTATGGAGTGCTGTACCATCACACATAATAGACAAAATACTTCTTCTCCTGTGGGAGACTCTTTCCACACCTATTTCACTGATTACCCTTTTCTAGCCATAATTTGGATAGGTTCTTCTCTTGGTCAGTGCTATGTGATAAATAAGAAGTAGCTCTCCTTTTGCCAGCAAATTATTCTGACATTAGATAGCCGTGCATTTTTCGTAAAAAAGGGTCAAATTCTTTAATAAGTTCCAGACAATCATAAAATTTCCATTTCGAACAGAGCCAGCTATTCCATCATCGCCTATCGGAATGGTAACCCCCGTGAGGAAAGTTTCCTTAATAACAGCAGTAACCTCTTTTGTAGTACATCTTCTCCAATACATTTACTCTTCAAACTTTGACGAGAGCAGCCTGGCCCTTGTCAACTCTACATTATGAATTACTTAGTCTCTCTCAGCATTCAACATACAATCACGATGAGGCGAACGCGAATTTTCACGTTCAGATACAACTATGTATCTGCCACGCTTTCCAATCGTCTTAAATACTTCTTAGTTAACAAACGAGATACAAACACCACCTCCAAAAAGTTCTACAAATTACCACCAAAAAGACTCATCCTCTGCACTGTTAGAGTACAACTTAAATAGTCACGTTCTCACAACATGTCCATTCAAAGTTTTCGTCTTCAAACAAGGATTTGTTAAAAAATCTACTTTTATCTGGAAAAATTCTCTACTAGATTAAAAAAACAATCTATATCTGATAACATATCCCATTTTTTGCAAAGAAGTCTCGCTGTCCCGCGCCTCCTAACCTACTCCAATAAAAATGGATCATCGCTTGGTATAAAGAATTCTTTGTCTTGTGCTTCGTCTACCTGGAGTCACTAATTCTCTCGACAGTAACGTAAGACAAGTTTGGACTGCAGGATTATTTCACGATTACCCATTATCGTATCAATCAATGACTTTTGAAATTACTTCAGATTCATTCGCACTCACGACAGACTCATTTGTCTTTGTGATAAAGAATAAGTCTACTCTTGGTATTTTAAATTTCTTCTCATTTTTTCCTTTCTCCTCTTCTCTCTTCTGCATATTTTTTACAGGGTAGTATTTTGGGCCGCTCAACTTTTTCCCGACCATCCCCATTAATATCAAAACTGCCTACAGTCCACCTACTTGGTTTTAAAAACCAATAAATAATGCTCGACTTCTGAAAACTCAATTCTCTTTAACTATCCCTTTCAATTCTTGAAACTAGAATCACTGAGAACCGCATCACTTATGTATGTATCCAGCACGAGCACGTTCGGCCGGTTCAAGCGCCACTCAGCAATAACAAAAATTTACTTGAGTCTCACAGCAACTCCACCAAATCAAAACCGCATTACAATACTCGGGCCAAAAACAATGAATTGAAAGATTCAATCAGCGTTGCTAGATCGAAATAACATATTACTAAGATAGTTTTCTCTTCACGTGCTTTAAGTTCTATGCCTTACAAGTTTACATTCTCTTTCAAATGACAACAATATATGACACAAATTTAAGTACCTATGTTTTTGAAAAAGATAGAAAAAAATTAAATACTACTACTAATAATAATACAGTGGCGTATCCAGAAATTTATTTCGGGGGGGGCCAAACCAAAAATCGCTTCTCTAATATATCGATATATATATATAATATCTTTATAATTTGATATCACTATAAATACATAAATAACGTTTGATTATAGTATTGTGCTGAGTGAGGTATAAAACATATACTACATCATATATATATTACATTTATATATATATAATAACTATATATATATAATAATATTATCATATATTTCAAAAGTGCATAGGACCAAAATATTAAATTCCTAAGAAAAACTGGGCAAGGAATTCATATCAAATACATTATACATCTTTACCTAAATTGCTATAAATTTAATCGCCTGACCACTGAGAGTGAGCGAAGTCCGAGACAACATCTCCAATTTTTATATTCCAATATTTTGATATATGTAGAGGAGGGCAAGCCCAATAAGTCTTTCATCTCAAATGTTATTTCTCAAGTAGGTTTTCAGAAGCCCTTAATGTTTGAAAAGCTTCTTCTACTGAAGCATTAATTAAGGTAAAATTGCATATTGCAACAATATGTAAAATATTTGGAAATTTGTGACTGCGAACAAGAACCTAGTCCATCTATTGCTGTTTTTGAGCGGACCTGCTGCTGCTTGATGCCATTTCAACTTCCCAAAAAAAGCCCATTCTGCTTTTACTAAATGCGTTGCATTGCGGCTTCTTGATTATCTTCCTTGTAACATACTTACAATATCTTTGTAGATCTTCCTCACCTATGGCACACTACACCCCGTTCGGCCTATGACAAAATTGCCAAGGAAAATTTAAAACCTCTCTCCTAATGCCTGAAATTAAATCATCCCAAAAATGGTATACTAAAAAATGCGATGTGCGATTAATAAGTCTGGCGGTCGGAAGTAGGAATTTGGTCCGTATTTTTTGAATTTATTAATCTTTTTACGAGCAAATTTCAATACTCAGTTCAGATTCAGATCCGCTTACACATTCTGTCAAAAATCAGCTGAAATTCTAATGTTGCCATTTCTCTGATGGCTTCAGTTTAGTTTTAACTGGACTTACGAGATTTGTTCCGGGAAATCGGCACGAATTATATTAAAATAATTCTAACTTTGCACTTCTATATTAATAACACGGATAACCGATACCTTACAAAATTTTAGTGTCTAGAAAAATTCGGGGGGGGCCATTGGCCCCCCTCGCGCCCCCCCCTAAATACGCCACTGTACATATTGATAATTACTACTAATATATATATATATATATATATACTATATATATACTATATACCATTATACCATACTAATATATATATACTAATTATATTATATATAATATATATTATAAATATAATATATACATATCTATATATATACTATTGTATATATAATATCTATATATAATATCATATATATATATATATATATATATATATATATATATATATATATATTATACTCATATATATTTATATAACCTATATAATATATAGTATATTATATATATATATTATTATATAATATATACTATATATATATTTAAGACAGGCCTTATAAATTAAAAATGCAGAAAACTTTTTTTAAGAAATTATTTTCCATACAAGAGTCTTCAAAAAATTAGTAGTAAACGTGAGCTTTCGATCCAACTGGACCTTTTTCAAACGAGAGGCATGAAGACTAAATACAATATTCTACAAATAAAAGTTAAATAACAAAATTAAGAAAAACATTTTTGAAACTAGCTTATATGGATATCAGCGTCTGACACACAATTACGTTTGAAATTCGGCATATCCGCAGTTCGTAACTCTTGCCTTAGTGCTGTCATCTCCGGCATTCATCGACATTTACAACGGTGATGATATGATCTGAAATGTGCTTTCAAACCATGTCTTTCCCGTTCTACCACTATCGGTCTCAAACATCGCACCATATAGAATTCTTTTATTCAATAGTACCATCGTATGCTACAATTTGACATTTGAGCATTTTCTCAAGCCTTTAAAATAGTTAACAATATATAGATAAACAAAGGCCAAAATAAAGCCAAAATTAACCAATATGGCAAACCTGATACCAATGTTGACAGACGCACTTTTTTCAGCAAACCTGCAAGGAAAGGGGAAAAAATTGCCAGATACTATTTTCTGAAAAACCTTGCAGGAATATAAATATATTACTAGATATCAATATTATATATACAATATATATATATATATATACGAATTAATGATTTTAACCTTTTATTATATATATACGTATATAATATATAACTATAATATACTATATATATAGTAAATATATTATATATATATCACCTACAAATACAACATATAAGTTTTTATTTAAAAAAATATTCCGCCCTTCAGAATTTGCCCCCTCCAGAATTTGCGCCCTGGTCCCGGGCCCATGTGGCATCCCAATTCTTAAGTATACTACTATATATATATATATATTATATATATAACTAAATATTACATAATAATATTATTATACAAATATATACTATACTACTATATATATATATATAATGCGTAAAGACACAAAACAGGACCTACTAAATATTTTTTCTAAAAGACAAACAGAATTTCTAAGTTCAGCAAAAGGTTTAAGTTAATTATTTTCTTTAAGAAAAGTGTTCTAGTGGCAAGGCCTCTGGCCCAAAAAAATCCAGAACCCTTGCCACCTAAACGAAATTTTCTTAAAAAAATTTAAACTTAACCTTTATTTTCTGAACTTATTTATTTTTCTGACTCAAGAAAATTTTCAGAGAAAATATTGTGGAGTCCTGTGCTAATACCCCCTTACCTACTATATCAATAGATATTATATAATATATAATAATTATATAAAAAAATTATTGTGAGTCCTTCAAGCGGTTAATTTCCATGCGCTCTTACAAACCCTGCTCTAAATTAAAATCAATAAATTGGTAAGATGCTGCGAAAAGACAAAAACACATAATAAATAAGAACATATTTACCAAACAGCAATAGGTCTCATAAAATAAAATTCTACTACAATGTTCCATTACACTCCACCCGTTCGCTAAACATGTAACGGTAATATTTATTAAGTAAAGAGATGATGTTAGGTCAATAACATCCATCATAACATACCAACTGAATACAAAAAACAACCAAAACGAGCAGAAACATATAATATCGACCAAACAACCAAAACTTACAAACCTTATCAACACAACAATAACAGGTAGTAAGGGTTTCTCTATAAAGTTAAATTCTTAAGTGGCTAATCAAGCTCTATCATAGCTTATCCACGTGTGAATATAGGTACCTGAAGTATGTTTTCTGAGACGTTCAGATGAAAAGTTGTATAATGCCTCACCTTTAAGTAATCGTATATATTGAATGTATATACTAATTACCTACACACCCATGATATAAAGTCAAAAAATAATTTAATATAATCTTTCAATAAGCTTAATATCACTAAAGGAGAACTATATTTATATATAAATACATAAATATATTAACAATATAATATGTATTATATTAAGACCCTACTACTAATAAATTATACACTAAATCTTATAATCATTAATATCAAATAATAATAACATCTTATATATTATGAGTATCCCTTAATACATATATGCTATATTGTTATACAAATTTATGTTCCTATTTCCGTCTAATGTCAAGTTTTAGTATGACTATCTTGTAATTTTAAATTCACCGTCTTGATCTGGTTTTCTCCTTATATACGCCCTTTCCAGGAATATGCGTATATATACTGACGTTCATTATTTACCCAAAGGTTTACATCAATTATCTTAAATTCCAACAGCTAGATTCGTAATCTTTTTCTGAGTACTGATTGTGACAGGTACCTAAACTTATATATTATAATATAAAACACAGCCAAAGTCGACAACTACGGAAATATATTAAACCAAAACTGGGGGAAAAAAAAAGAACCATATATATATATAATAAATATATATATATATATATAATAATATATTATATATAATATATATATATATATATATATATATTACTATATATAAATATATATACTGTATATTACAGTAATTATTAATAATATAGTATATATATATATATATATATATATATATAATACTATATTATATATATATATATATTATATAATATCATACCGTATATAATGATATTATAATATATATATATAGTTATATATATACTATATATATATATATATCATTATATTATTAATACTATATATTATATCATATAGTATATTAATATTATATATATATATATATATATACAATATATATATAAAGGCAGTGAATTCCTCTCCCCAAAATCCCCTACACATTACTCACTCCTGACAGAAGAGGATCAAATAATACCCATCTAAAAGTTTCCCTCTCAAACAACAGACTTCTCAATAAACAACCCACCATCCTAATCTTAACTTTTGGTACACACATAACATTCACCTCTCACATAAACAACATTATCTCTAGAGCCACGTACAGCATAAAATAAACGAGAAAGACTAACCGAATAAATCTTTGCGCCAAACAATTAGAGTCCCTTCACATCTGGTTTATACCAGACCCAACTTCTCCTCCCGTCCAATCTTAAACTGTGCATCGTCCTTTGACGATGCACCCGCAATATCACAGCCCAACATCCAAAAACTAGAGGCCGTCTAAAACTAAGCTCTCAGAATAAAACGGGCTGCCTCCGTTCCATACCCATCAACTATACTTACAAACCAAAGCAAAGAAAATTCTTCCTATTGGGGCACACTGTGCATATCGGACGTCCGGGGAGTCCGGTAGTTTTAAGAGAGTGAGTCGGAGTCGGCAAATTTTTGAAAAGGTGGAGTCGGAGTCGGAGTCGAAGATGCCTGGTAATTTCAAAAGGGTGGAGTCGGGAAGTCGGAGTCGTAATTTTCAAGAGTTTCCGGACGTCGGAGTCGGAAGCTGGAGTCGCGTAATTTCGAAGAGTGTGAAGTCGAGTCGGAGTCGAGTCGGCAACAATTTTTGAGCCGACTCCACCCAACCGCTGATTGGCGCACATCTTGACATGATAGGCTTCCAATTTTACAGCAAATCGCTCTCAACAGACCAACCTCTACACCAAACATTACAATAACAACTCCTTGCACCATTCAGAGGACAAATAAATAATATCAACTATATACTATTATAACATATTCAACATGCTTTCCCCCAGCCCCCTCGCTCCACAGACATTCCCATTATTAAAAACATTAACACTCAGTTAACACAAAGATCGATCTCCGAATATAGTAATGCTGTCCCGCGTCCGATCTGTGCACCAAATGTCACAATGCTACCTCCTCTACTGTCAAAGATATCCCTCCCTGGCAAATGACGACACAATACACCTCTTACAAAACTTTTCGGACCTAACGGATATCAGACGTAACTTCGATACACTCGTTCTGACGGATCTATGGACTCGGCCTGCTGTGGTGGTACAATATCTCAGGATTGCCCGCTTCTTGTAGAAGGGGAACGGCTGGCAACCAATTCATATAGTCAATATATAACACATATATACATATATTTAATATTTATATATAATATATATATATATATATATATATATATATATATAGTATATATATTAATAATATTTATAATATAAATATTCATATATATAAACATATATACATAATTTAAATTTATAAAGGTATAAATTTACTTAGAGCTTCAATAATTTAAATGATAATATATATATATACTAGTAATATAAATATATATATAATATATTATTAGTGATGGGAACCGCATTATGAAATTTTGCCGATGGCGCATGACGATTATAGTAAATTTTTGACGAGGGACGATGAAGATTATTTGAAAACAAATTATATTAAATTTCTTTTCGTAATGTCTTCCTTCATCTCGTTCTCTCTTCCTTCTCTCTCTCTCTCTTACTCTTCTCTATATATATATTATATATATATATATATATAATATATATAATATATAATATATTATATATATGTAATATATATATTATAGTATATATATATATAACTACTATATTATATATATATATATATATATATATAATATATATATATATATATTAAATAATATAATATTATACTCATATATATATATTAATATATATACTATATATATAATAATTATATATATATTATATATATATATATATTATAGTATATATATGATATATCTATATATATATATCCATATATATACTATATATATATAACATATATATAATATAATTATATATATATATATATATATATATATATATATAATATATATAAGTATAATATATATATACTAGTTATATATATATAATACAAGGCTGTAGATCCAGGGGGTTCAATGGTTCAACCCTCTTCAATTATTAAATCAAAATTTTTGTTTCCTTAAGTCTCATAATGTCAATAATAATAATAATAATAATAATAATAACGAAAAAAACTTATAATAATAATAATCCAAATAATAATAATTAACAATAATAATAATAATAATAATAATAAAATATAATAAAAATAATAATAATAATTATAATAAATAATAATCAATATTATATAATTAATAATTTACATAATAATATAATTAATTAATAATAATTAATAATCAATAATAATAATATTAATAATAATAAAATAATTAATAATAATAATAATAATTAATATTAATAGTAATAATTAATAACTATAATAATAATATATAATAATAATAATAATAATAATAATAAAAAATAATTTAATATATTATAAAAATAATAATAATAATTAATAATAAAAATAATAATAATAATAATAGATAATAATTAATAATAATAATAATTAATAAAATTAATAATAATAATAATAATAATATAATAATTAATAATAATAATAATAATTAATAATTAATAATACATAATTAATGAATATGAAAAAGTATTTATTAATGGAAAATGAGGAGACATGTTTTCTGGTCCGTAACGAATTTTCCTTAGTTCCAGTGGTTGTTCTTCATATAATGTATCTAAAATACTTAGACCAGGGGACTTAAATGCAAGGGGTTTCCAAGTTTGCAGATGTGATAGCAAATTGGCTACCTCAGTTAGGGAATAATGGAATGGAATGACTAAATATTTAAAAGATAAGGAGGAGCTGTAATCGTTGATGGGACAGCAAGTTCATTCCTTCTTTAACTAAATCTTTCTCTTCTCATATAATCCATGTTCGATCGTGCTTGTTCTGTGAACAATTCAGGCTAGAAGACAGTGCGTATCGGGGATTGGAAAAAATCTGCGGGTTCTCCAATCCACTCTCGCTCCAATTTTCATTCAGGCTTTAAACATCGTGGCAGCGACGATACTCTTCGACGAGGCAAAGCCGGGCTTTTCACAAACGAAAGCATGGCGTTAACTTTCCTTGGTTTCTGCCTACTGACAAATCTTTTCTGGCTTCTTGCCAAAAGCATCTCTAGCAAAACTTCTGTAAATCTCCCTTTCCTCTGATGGTTCTGTTGTTAATTCTCCAACTGAAAAAGCCAATCTCTTCGGGGCCGCCTATTCCCACTAACTCAACCCTTGAGGATTCTGGCATTCTCTTTCCTCCTCCTTCTGCCTCTGTAGCTGTCCTATGTCTTTGCCTGTGATCACAGTTTCGATTCGGCGTGATAGCCCCCGTGAAATCTTGAAGAAAGGAGACGGGTGGGCCCAGATGGCCATCTGTCCTCCCGAGTTTTGATGGAGTGTGGCTTCCGTGGCTATCCCCACCCCTCGCTTCAACTTACTCCCTATGTCTCAAACTAATTACTTCCCTTCAGTGTTGGAAAGCTCGCACATGTCCAACCTATTCAGAAAAAAAGGGAAGCCGCTCTGACCCTTCTAACTATCTTGATATAGCTCTCACTTGTATTCTATCTAAGATCTTTGAAACTCGTCTCAACTCTCACTTCTTAGATTATATGGAAACTTATTCCCTTCTTTCCGATAGCCAGTACGGCTTTCAGCGCTCGAGGTTCTTCTGGCGATATACTTTCCTATTTAACCGATTTATGGTTTTCAGCTCTTAGGAACTACGGGGAGACTTGCGTGGTGGCGCTTGACATATCCAAAGAATTTGACCAGGTATGGCACGCACGTCACTGCTCTCCAAGCTTCCTCTCCTTTGGGTTTCCTCTTTCTCTTTGCTTAATTATGTCTAGCTTTCTTTCAAATCTCTAAATATCGGCTGTTGTTGATGGGGGCGACTTCTTCTTCTTTTTCTGTCAATAGTGGTGTTCCTCAGGGTTCTGTCTTATCTCCTACTTTTTCCTACTTTTCATTAATGATTCTTTCTCACCTGTCACATCTAACTCTTTTCCACTCATATACTGATGGACTCTGACCCTTCATTATTCAAACTCATTCAGTTCTGCTTTCCTCTTTTACTTCTAGAATGCCTCTCGTCTTAATCTTCCTATTCTATTCTCGCTGATCTGGATAGAATTTCCGGATGGGGTCGTCTCAACCTTGTGAAATTCAATTCTTTAAAAACCCAACCTGCAAATATCCTTCTCTAAAACGCATTCTAAACTTTCCTATCTCTTTTCTCAAAGGGACCACCTGGGGGGTGGATTCCGTTCTCTCGTCTCTTCCTGTTGACAATATAAATATCCTTGGCCTTAACATAAACAAAATTATGTCTTGAAACCTCATGTCACAACGGTTGCTAGGGCGGGCCTCAAAGGAACTTCGGAGTTCTTGGTTTTAGACTTGCGAGACTTTTTTCCCTTCTTCTCAGGTTGCTCCCAGCGTATACAAGGTCTCATCGCCCTTGTATTGGAGCTACTGCTCTCATACTGGTAAGGGGGGAGGCTCTGTTCACCCCGGCTTTTGGATATGTCAAGTTCAAAGGCCAAAAGGCTTATTAACTGTTCTGTTGGTGCTTTATCTTTTTCTATATTTATTTATGAGCTGCAATTGCTCGGGGGAAATGATCAACTCCTACGCCACTCCTTTACGCGCCCTCGTAGCACATAGGAGTGCTGTATCTTGGTTGAATTTGTGCTTGATATGGTAACCCAGGCTATTCGCTGTTGGTGCTTCCTCTTTCCCGCCACCTTCTGTCTGTGGAATTCTCTTTCCATCTTCTGCATGTCCTGCTGTATTTAATCTGCCTTACTTTAAAGGCCTGGTCTGTGCTCATCTGCCGTAATTTGCGCTAGAGAGTGAACTTTTTCAGCTTATACACCCCTCCTTGAATAGGGCTCTGAACGTGAGTGGTGGTGACAACTGCTGTAAAAAAAAATCCTTGGGTGGCAGATATGTGGCAAATGAACTTAAATCCCCTACTCAACCCATCCAAAACATCATTTTGTTATTCCAGAAAATCGCACTCTCTCCAACATTACCCTCAGGATGGACCATATGTCGCACCACACATTACTTTTACCAATTTCAAACTTAAATTTTAACTTTTTAGAATTCTAGCACTCACCACACACACAAAATCTACCATAGCTCATCTACCACAAGTCGCTCATCAGAATTTGCAAATCTTTCTATCCCCCTCTCATTTCTTAAACACCAACACAAACACATTTTCACACCACCCACTCATTTTCACCGTTTCCTCCATCTGTTTCGTCCACAGCTGATAGCAAATCAAATTTTGCCCCCCATTTCTAAATGCATTCCATCACCTCTTTCCTTCTTCTCCTCAACATTTAAATTCCTCTGGCATTCATTGTATCCCATTACGATTTCATACATTTTCGCCAAAAGATAGAACGCCGCTTACGCGATCACGACCTTCTCTGAGCTATGCATTAGCCATTCCTGGCAAAAGATAAGTGGTAGTGGGCAAGCCAACCCAACTACCACCATCACTTACATTGTACCGGGGACTGAAATGCTTTACCCAATTTTAGGCACGAATTTTTGTGTTTATAAACTATCATGATTTCATATAAAAGTTACTTTTGTTTACAAAAAACAATTGGAATCAGCCGTTTTGATGGAGCACGGTGTTTTGGAATAACAGAAAAAATAGCGAAATTGGTTTATTATTACAAATAATGATCAACTATTTGTGATGAGTTTATCAATTTGGAAGAAATTAGATTTTTAAATCTAATTTATGAATGAATCATTCATCAAACCAAACGGACCTACCACGCCGCCATCTTAGTTTGTTTACATTTTTTTCGTAAGAACGTGCTTAAATTGGGCAAGCACGGGAAATAACAAACTTATAGACATTAAGGAAATTCCTAACGTTTGGTGAGCATTTTTTTTCGATTTTTGCGTTAAGTTTGACAAAAATGAACGCAAACTCAAGCATTTCTACGTTTCGTAAGCACAAATGTAGAAACGAAAAACGGCTTTATATTTTATAGGTGTGAAAAGCTTCTTTTATTAAATAAAGTTTCTTTTTGAATTTTATCAAAAAAAGACCGGTTATCGTTTTTGTTAATTGTGTTTACGGGCTGATAAGAAATGCTCACTCAGTTTTAGGACGAATTCGTGCATAAACGAACGCTTGCTTACAAACATTTTGGAATCAGCTGTTGTGATGGACAACTGTTTTGGAAAAAACAAAAAAAACAAAAAAAAAATTATTTTTTATTCTTTATATGTATCTAGTTAAAGAATCTTCTTGCAAATTGTAATCATGTTAAATCATAAAAAAGCTAGTAGCTAAACTTTATTAATACTTACTGGAAAATGTAAATGAGAATATTTTTTGAATAAATATAAACATAAAAAATTTACTAAAATTACATTTATTAATCCTTAAAGATACTATTTTAATTTATTTAATATATTGGGCACACCCAAAATATGAAATAACATGACTAATTATGGTTGGTACAGGGAATGCAATCCTGAGTTGCCTAGCAGTAAACAAATGTTTCTATCTATATTACTGTTGTTTTTATTATTATATATGTATTATATGTCGCAACCACACATACCTTTACACTATTTCAAACTTAAATTTAACTTTTAGAATTTTATACCACTCACACACACAAAATCTTCCATAGCTCTCTACCACGGCGATCACGACCTTCTTTGAGCTATGCATTAGCATTCTGGCAAAAGATAAGTGGTAGTGGGCAGGCAACCCAACTACCACCATCAACTTAGTTGCCTTCCACGACACGCAGGACAAATACGATGTCGGCAATTTTTTTCTCCCCCACACAGGGATAAAAGGGATAGGGATGTCTGTAAGATGTTGTCTAGAAGGGGTGTGGATTATTGAAGTATGTGTATATGATATGTATAGATAAAGATGGTGTCTGCAAGATGTTGTCTGGAGGATGAGTGTGGATATAAACTCAGAACAGGAAAGGCGAACCATTAGGGCACTGGAATGTCATACATTGGAATGGGTATATATATATATATATATATATATATATATATATATATATATATATATAATTATATATTATATATATATATATATATATATATATTTTATATATATATATATATATATATATTATATATATATATATATATATATTATATATATATATATATATATATATATATATATATATATATATATTTATTATTGAGTTTTAAAATTATCCAAAATTCTTAATATTTGTTCAATTCATTGGGGCAAAAAAATATGCAAATATTTGCCGATGACGATTGAAAAAAATGAAAAAAAAATTTTGAAAAAAAATATGCGATTTTTGCCGATGACGATGCCGATTAATCGTCCCATTCACTAATATATATATATCAATAATATATATATATATATATATATATATATATTATATAATAATATATTATATAATATATATATAGTATATATATAGTATATATATATATATTATATATATAATATATATTATTTGATAAGGTAAACTGCAATTAACCGCAGTGTCAATTAAGTATTGATGAAAAATACCCCCTTTCTGAGCCTTATTCACCCTGCTGGATTGAACCTGGGTCCTAGCAGATGAACGCGTATGTGCTTGACCACTTACGCCACGATGGACCTAAAAGAAGAACGGCGAGAATTTTTTCCTTGTTGGTGAATATAAGCACCCACCAAGACAGGACATCCCGCGCCCTTCCCGTCCACACTCGATGTAGGGTTCAAGCAGGCCCCCGGTTTGCTGAGTATTTTTCACCTTGTGAGGTGCCCTGCTGACCCTACTTCCCGAGTGTGGACGGAAAGAGCGCGTGATGTCCTGTCTTGGTGGGTGATATATTCACCACAAGAAGAATTCTCGCGTTCTTCTTTTAGTCCATCGTGGCGTTGTGGTCAAGCACATACGCGTTCATCTGCTGTTAGGGCCCAGGTTCAATCCCAGGAGAGTGAATAATCAGAAAGAGGTATATATATATATTATATAATATATATATATATATATATATATATATATATATTATATATATTATATATATATATATAATATATATATATATATATATATATATATATATATATATATATATAATATATATTATATATATATATTTGAAATTTCTTGTCCTAATGTATTTTTACTCACTGGGTTAATTTAATAATGTTTCCACTGGGACAACTATGCTATTTCTGCGTTGGCAATATTTTAGGCCTAATAGCGAGGAATGTTGTTGAATATGAGGCGCAGATTAGGACTATGATAGAGGAAAAAAATTGTAAGCATCGCGCTGCTCTTATTATATTTTATGGCGAGATTAGACTGTAATAAGAGAAAAAATGTAGCCATCGCGCTGCCTCTTATTTTATTTTACAAGCGATTTTACAAAATTTGACTCCAACGTCTTTCTGAAGAATGATAACTATTATAAATTGGTAAATAGTTTTTTGGACTTAATATATAGCCTTTACGTTATTTAGGGATTTTTAGTTTACAACCGTTAATTTGGTTTAGCGTTCTAAATAGACGAGACTATGACCAGGGTTGTGGAGTCGGTTTCAAAAATTTTCCGACTCCGACTCCAGCCCTCTTCCAAATTACCGACTTCCGACTCCGACTCCGACTCCGACTCGACCCTCTTCAAAATACCCGACTCCGACTTCCGACTCCGACTCCACCCTTTTTGGAAAATTACCGACTCCGACTCCGGGACTCCGACTCCACCCTCTGCAAAATTACAAACGAAAAAGTTTATATATATATATATATATATATATTATATATATATATATTATTATAATATATATATATATATATAATATATTATATAATAATATATATATATATATATATATATATATATATATATATATATATATATATATAATATATATATATATATATATAATATCATATATATGAGGGTATTTTGTTACCTGTTGTTAAATGTATAGTAGTGAGGACTATGATCTGGAATAAGAGGTATAGATTTAAAGTACAATATGTTCAGATGGACATCTTAGGGGCGTGTTAGGTGTGAGAAGAATTGGGAAAATGAGGAATGAACGTTTAGAGAGTTGTGTGGTGTGAAGAAAATAAATAAATTAGAGGAGAATTCAATGAAAGTACCGTGCGATGGTTTTGGTTCATGGGAAAAGGATGGATTATAGTCAGTTGGTTTAAGCAGATGTATAGTGGTGATTGTGCTGGGAACGACCCGGCTGGGAGACCGAAGGAAAAGTGCGATTGAGTCAGTTAAAGAATGGCCGGAAAGATACGAAATGTAAGTTTTAGGGCAGAGGGCGAGGAAGAAAGATCAAAATAGAAGTGAAATGGCTGGGGTTTTGTGAGGGGTATGTTTTGTAGCCCACCTGGGGTAAGGATGAACCCTACATTGGGCGAGATGCCATGCTTGAGGGTCCGTTCAGGGTCCCTTAAGCTCTAGGATGGATTCTTGACTGCGACCGAGCTCTCACTTAAAAGTTATAAAGGGGGCAGAAAGACTGGCTTTCTTTTCGACTTTCGTTCTATTCTTCTACTACTTTTCTGTTTCCAATGCATTTGCTACGACCTTACCCCCAGTCTTGGAGGAGAGAAGGTGGGTGATGAATGATTTATATATATATATCATATATATATATATATTATATATATTATATATATATATATATATATATATTATATTATATAATATATTATATAATATATATATTATATATATATATATACTATTATATATATATATAATATATTTTATATATATAGGGCCGTAACCAGAATTTTTTTTAGTTTTTTATTAAAATTATATTATATATTAATATATATTAATATATATATAATATATATATATATATATATATACTATATATATTAAATATATGTATAATATATATTTATATATATATATATATATATATATATATATATATATATAATTAGGGTGAGGCTTTGCTAGATTGGTGGTTTCTTTTGAGAGCAAGCACCCTATATAAGAGGATGGTAATTTAGAAATCCATATTTGAAATGATGTTTTTATTCAACATAAGTAAAATATGCAATGAAAGTATAAAAGTAACAAAAAGTCCCTTCTGTTTTGAGATACTCTCTTCGTAGGCGAATTGCAAGTCGCAGCCTTTTCCAGTGCGTTTTTCGAACTTGCCTCAGACTCTTCGTTTAGCGGCGAAAATTTGTGATCGGAATTCAAGTCGCAGCCTTTTCCTTGAAGTTTATCGCTCTTGCCGGGAGGATTTCTGAAGAGAGTATCTTGAGTGAGATTTTCTTTTGATTCTTAATAATTTGATCTGACTGACTTTATCTGACTGACTTTATCTGACTGAAGAGTATCTCAAAATGACGGGTTTATATAGTATTTCACTTTGACTTATGCTAAATTTTGCTCGCGCAAATCTTAGCATAAGTACGAACATAATTAAAAATGTTTACAAAAGTTATAATGGAGTGCTAACATTACTTCCTGCGCTAAACACGGAGTGAGAAAGTATGTTATAATAATTATACAAGAAATAATAACTAAAATACATAAAATTAAAGTACTTTCAAATGCAAGCATATTTAATTATGTCCGAAGACATAAGTAGACATACAAACATTTGAAGGCAAAAATAGTATACATGAAATGCAAATATTCAAATACGAGCATAACTGGTTACATCCGAAGATCTAAACATATATACAAGTATTTGAATACATATAAATACAATAATGTTATATATACAGAAAATAAAAAGTGCATTTAAACACAAGCATATTTGGTTATATCCGTTAGATATAAACAAACATACAAACATTTAAATGCATAAAAGTTACAAAAATGTTAATACATAATATTATTGAATTATTCACAAGTTAAATAGGCCACATCGATCGAACCATTAATCCAAGGAAAGGTCCAGTATAAGACGTTTTTAATGTATCCATGATTTGACCAATGCGCACGTAGTTTTCAAAGTTGTAGTTACGAGAGAAACATTGCTGGACATATGTAGAGGCGAAGTTGCTTGAAATTTAGGTCCTTTATTTGAAAAAATTTCTTCATACATAAAAGGGAAAGGTCACAGAACCATTTAGAATTCGAAAAGGAATCAAAGTTCGTAGTGGAATT